>JAVHNL010000016.1:865-17865 GCA_031216105.1 Dalbergia cultrata | reverse complement strand
ATAACCCAAAAATCAACTCACAGCCAAAGTACCAATAGGAACAATTACAAACAAAACCCAACCATGCAAAATGTCATCATCCACAGTCATCCAAGTTCACAAACAAACTCAATCCTAGAGTCAGTCAAAATCAAAATTCAAGCCATAGATCTAAGTCACACAGCTCTTATATCTCCTACACTACCATCAAACTTTTCTAAACCAAACTGAAAAAAAATCCATTCACAATAAAAAATCCCAAAACAAAAAAAAAACCATAAAACTTTCTTTCAACACTAACCAAGAGCAACAGCCAAGAAAGGGAACTAAAAACCCAGAAATAACCAACAGGGGAGGAGGGCCACGGTGGGTTCATCATGGTTTCCATCTCGCTGCGGCCTCGCTTCCTTCCCCCCTGCATCATCACCGCCGCTGACTGTCGTCCCTGCAAGCACTGCCATCCTCCACTCTTTTCCAGCCGCGAACTTCATCACCACCGCCAACCCATCGCGTGTCACAGCCATGGCAGAACCTTCCCCTTTTTCTCTTCTTCCTGTTGCGCGCCCCCTATTCTCAGTCGAGGTTCCTCCTCCCCTGCACAGCCACGCAGTAGCCATCCCCTTTCACTGCAAACACCACGTCACTTCCCCTCTTTCCTTAGCCTCGTCGCGCTGCGGATCTGCCCACAAGAACGCCGCTCATGCAGCGCTACTCCACTGCTCGTGACGGTGCCTCTGCTGTCCCCTTTCACTTCGTGCGATTCCCCCTCTCTCACTCTCTCTCAATTTCTCTTTCTCTCTCTATGCTTACAAAACCCAAATCATCACCCTTTTGTTCCAGACACTTCTCGTGTCTTTCCTTGCTAATTCTTTATGTCATATTTTTTATTTGTTAATTTGGTCTGTGGATTAGATGTGGATGCGTTGTAAGCATTGTATTATTATTATGTCACTTACACTTGTATTGTAACTAAGTTATGTAATGGGTTGTTTTTCTTTTGTGCGAAAAATGGACTAGGAGATAAGCATTCAGGCTGTTACATGTCCAAAATGGGCTAAGCAAAGAGAATAATTGGGTTGTTTAAATCTGAAAATAAAGAAGCCCAATGGTGGGAGAATTTAATTTTTTTTTTTAAAAAAAAAAGAGCAAAAGAATTGATGAAATAATTGGGCTATTCAAAAAAAAAAAAAAGAAGAAGAGGGAATGGATGTAGGAATATTTAGGCTTTTGTTGTTATTTTATTTATATTTTGGCCTTTGGATTTATTATGTTTGTTTTTATTTCGATTTTGAATTGAGTCAATTCTTTTCTTTTAATAAACAATAAACATTCTATTTTTGTCATGAAAATTTGTCTTGGCTTTTAAAATGAAAATGCAAGTGATCAATGACTCAGCTTCTAATATTAGAATTAATTTAGCCGCGACGGCTTGTTAATTCTAAATTCAAAGAATATTTTAGCTGTGACAGCTTGATATTCTAAAAAATATTTTAAAAAGAAAAATAAAATAAAGTCAATCAACCTACTCATTTTAAAGAACTACGTGACTTTGAATTCCTCATCGCACCAGAGGATACGTAGGAGCAGGTGATTCCTGTCAAGTCAAAATTAGATTTTATTAGGTTATTTTATGTTATTTCATTTTTTATTTGTAAATATTTATTATTATTTTTGTTCATTTATAAATATTTATTGTCTTTTATTGTTATGTATTATTTTTAATTTCAGCTGATAATCAAATTGTTTTAAATGAGGATGTTAATTTAGCCGTGACGGCTTATTAACTCAGTTAAACATCTGAGCTGTGACAGTTTGATGTTTTAAATTTTCAAACAAAAATTAGATTTTTATAATTTGTATTACTTGTAGATATTTTCTTTAATATCTTTTTATTCTTTAAATTGTAAATTAATTAATTATTTGTTAAATATTTTATTTTGAATAAAATGTTAATTTAGCCGAGACGGCTTATTAACTGAATATTTTGGACATCTAAGTTGTGACAGCTTGATGTTTCAAATTTTCAAACTAAAATTAAATTTTATAATATTATTTTATTCAGTTTTGCATGTAAATATTTTGTTCATTATTATTATTATTATTGTAAATATTTATTTATTTTTTATTATTATTATTATTATTATTATTATTATTATTCTCCTCTTTCTTTATTATCTTAATCATTGAAATGTATATATTTTATTTCAAATAAAGATGTTAATTTAGCCGTGACGGCTTATTAACTCAATATTATGGATACACATTTGTAATGATTTGGTACTCCGAAATTTTCTTATTCTAAAAAATATTTTCCTTTATAATTTTCTTAAAATGAAAATGTAAATAAATATTTTGAAAGGTTATTAATAATTTTCACAATTAATTAAGGTACCGTCTAAAGACGGGTGTATTAGGGGTGCTGTAGGATTAAGTTCCTACCCTTCCCTAAGCATAACCGACTCCCGAGCTCAGATCTAGTTTCAAAGATCATTTTCTTTAAATTAAATGGGTTTTTCCATAATTTTTCCCAATTAAATAAAAATTTGGTGGCGACTCCATTTCAAAACGAATTTCATTGTTCGTCGTCCCGTCGCGATCCCGGTTGCGACAGATGGCGACTCCACTGGGGACGTGAGAGTCAGGCCTATAATAATTGATTGTGCATATTATTATAACCTCATTTTTTGTTTTTGCATTTTTGTTTTATTGTTAGTCTTCTATTATTCCCTTTCTTTTAAATTTTGTTACCATCGTATTTGCATATATTTTCATATTTAATTCTTTGTGACTATCATAGAATAGAAGATTTTGCTCTGTTTGTGTATATTTATTTATATTTAATTCTTTATGACCATCCTAGGATAGAAGATTTTGCTCTGTCTATATATATTTATTTATATTTAATCCTTTGTGACTATCCTAGGATAGAAGACTTTGCTCTATCTGTGTATATTTATTTTGGTTTCTTTGCACTCTAGGATAGAAGACTTTGCTCTGTCTGTATATATTTTGGCTTATTTGCACTCCAGGATAGAAGACTTTGCTCTGTCTGTATATATTTTGGTTTCTTTGCACTTTAGGATAGAAGACTTTGTTCTGTCTGTATATATTTATTTTGGTTTCTTTGCACTCTAGGATAGAAGACTTTTGTTCTATATTTTCTATTTTGCAGGTGTTGTCGTGGGTAGTTTTAGGATTCCAGGTTTGTATGCTCTCTTCACACACAACACTCATACTTTAATCGTACACGAGTGGGGCCCTATACCCGGGTCTGAGTGCTACTTGAGATAGGTAAGAGATTGTGTAGTGGTAGCCATTTTGGATGTTCATCCTGTTTGGTTATTGCGAAAATCTCGTCTAGAGTGTGACTCTTTTGTGAATATTCCACACCTAGTGGTTTACCTGCTGTTGTGGATAATATTCCGAAATGAGCCTTAACTCTAGAGGCCGTAGAATCCTGAGTATATAGATCCACCTGTTGTAAGTGTTCACAAAGTAGAATAACCATAGAACTATAGATTGACCTCCAGAGCTTAACTCAAATAGGACACAAAGAGAGCATACTCTTTCTTTAATTTATTTCTTTGTACATAAATTCTTTAACATGCTCAAAGAATTTGTTATTTCCTTTTCTATTTAAATGAAAAATCATCACATTTTTTTTTGGTTTACCAGGTTTGTTAGAGAATCATATCAAAGTCTTGTTGTGAGTATCTTTGGAAAATGGAAACAAACATTAGATCAAACAATCATGAAGGGGAAAATTGAAAAAGACTTTACATCTTAAAGCTAAGAAGCCTGACATAGAAGGTCTGAGATCCCTAGGTCAACTATTGAGCATGCCACAACGTCTATCTCTCACAAGGAAGTATGGAAAAATTTTGAATCTGTTAGAGGTGGAAGAACAGGTAGAGGCAATCACAGCATTGGCACAATACTATGATCCTCCTCTCCGATGTTTTACTTTTCAAGACTTCCAGTTGGCACCAACTCTTGAAGAATTTGAGCGAATCTTGGGGTTACCACTAGAAGGGGAAAAACCTTATCACTACCAAGGTCATTATCCTTCCTTACATACAGTAGCAGCTGTCTTAAAGGTCAATGTAAAGGATTTGCATGAAGCTCAAAAGTGTAGAAATGGGACCATTGGATTCCCAAAGGATTATTTGGAGAAGCATATGCATGGCTTAGCTGGAGCTAAAGATTGGGACACTTTCTTGGATGTATTGGCTCTCACTGTTTATGGCATTGTTCTGTTTCCAAATATTGAAGGCTTTGTGGACTTCGCGGCTGTTGATGTATTTCTGGCTCGAAAATTTCATGGTCATAATCTTGTTCCAGCCCTCTTGGCAGATGTTTATTGTACCTTAAATTTTTGCTATGAGAGGAATGGCAAAAGAATTTTATGCTGTCTGCCAATTTGTATGTATGGGCCACTGCACAAGTATTCCAGAGAAGTTACAAGGCGCCCTGTCCGATTGAAGATCTAAAAATGCATCATATTAAGAAGAAAAGCGGACAAGAATGGGCTCAAGACCTGGCCAAATTAAATGAAAAGATGATCCGATGGTACCCTTGGTGGGAGGATGGGCAAACTTTGATCTATCAGTGTGGAAGCTTCTCAAATGTTCCCCTCATGGGCACTCGAGGATGCATAAATTACAATCCGGTATTGGTATTGCGTCAACTTGGTTACCCCATGATGGGACCACCTTTGGAAGCTGCAATCACTCCATTTGCTTTATATTACTTGGACTCTGATGATATTGGCCTACTACAGAAAGTTCGATCTGCTTGGAACAATGTTGTCAGAAAAGGAAAAGAATTGGGAGTTAGAAGCTGTGCAGTGAAGGAAAGCTACAGTCAATGGGTGAAAAAAACAGGGCTTAAGAGGTTAAGCTGCCATTCAGAGTTTTGATAACCACTCCTCCCGACAAAGAATCGTCCTCATATTCTGGTGAAAATAAAGGGATCAGAGAAATGAAGGAAATGCTAGACAAGATCAGGCAAGAAAAGATGCAAATTGAGGTCGAATTGAAAGGTGTTCACCACAATTATGCAGTTCTGAAACGAGAAAGTGCCGAAAGAGATCAAATTTTGGAAGGAACAAGTAAGAAGTTGAAGATTGGGCACAACCACATGATGAAGACTAAGGAATGCCTCCAAGCTGCTAATAAAGAGCTAGGGCTTCGAAGGCAAGAGTGTGATAGAGCATTAGCTGAAAACCAACAATTAAAGAAGCTACTTCAAAATGCCAAAATCGCTGAGGAAGCTGCACTAGCAGGAGAGGAACAAATGAAGCAAGAAATGAGAGAGATAAGCAAGGAATACCAGAGGAAGATTGGGGAACTAAAACAACACATGAAAGAGGAGACCATGAAATTTCAGGCTGCCTTAGGAGAAGAAAAGAAAAGAGTTACAAATTTGGAATTTGAGGTGCAATGCCAAAGTCATGTCATTCATGAGTTGAAGATTCGTTTTTCAAATCTAGCAGGGTTAGCTAACACAGCAATAGAAGATGTTCCAAGATACCTGGAAATAGCTGAGCAAGAAATTATCCCTTTCAAGACCCCAACTGGACTTCGCAACTTTGTCAACTACTGCAAAAATTTGGTTGGAAGGATGAAACAAATAATTGCCGAAAGAAGTTGAAGAGGCATTATTTTTTTAGTGATGATGTTTTTAGGGATCGATATCTGGCTTTATGATGTACCTTTTTGTCATTTCTGGGAATGAATGTAAGAATAAAAAAAAATTGATTGTAATATACTCTTATGATGAATGGATAGTTGTTTCATTGTTTTGGTCTTATGCCAATATCCATTAAAGATAACTTAGTACTTTTGAACGAGACGTTCTGGGGAAAAGTTGTAACTGAAGATACTCACATCAAGACTCAGCACGATTGACAATCTCTAACAAATTGCAATATTTTTATCTTTTTACTTAAATTTTTTTTAACACAGGTGAAACATCGCAACCATTGGGCGCCCAAGGAAAGAAGATACCGATCTAACTCGTGTTCATAACACCAGAGCTCGTACCAAGATGGCGGGTGGTAATGGTGACCCAGCTATAAATGCTTCCGAATCAGGAAGAAATTTAAGCCTAGAAGTTGATGCAGTAAGAGGAAGGCTAAATGAAATGTCAGTTAACCAACTAAAATTGGAGGAGATGATAAGAGCCATGAAGGAGTCGATTGACTTATTGGGAGCTAATCAAAACCGAGACATGGTGAATGCGTCAGTCGATGTACAACCAGATGCTGCAATACTAGCTATACCGGGGGCATCAAATGCAACTATAAATGTCACTCAAGGGATGAATGACGGGGATGAGATTCCGAATAACTCTCATGGGCAACCACCACCTACAATGCCATTAGTGATCCCTATTGGAGAAGGCTATCATCCCTTAGGGAATGGTCATACTGATGGGCACGGGCATGCTACCCCTATTTGGGAGCCACCTCGTGTGGTCATCCAAAAGCAACCATTTTCCTCGGAGAATAGCCGTGCAGAGGCAGAAAAGGACAAGTTCAAAGAAGAATGGATGAAGAAGATTCAGGATCAAATTAAAGCTATCCAAGGGCCTAGCACTTATGGCTATATGGAAATTGAGCAACTTTGCCCTCCCATCGATGCAGTGGTTCCGAAGGACTTCAAGATTCCTAACTTCTCGAAGTATGATGGAACGGGTAATCCTCTGTTCCATTTGAAGAGTTATTGCACCAAGATGTCAATCTGGTCTAAAGATGAAAAGTTTCTCGTTAGCTTTTTCCATGAAAGTTTAACCGGACCCGCTCTAGAATGGTATATTCAATTAGACCATTCAAAGATTTCTAGCTGGAGAGAACTGGTGGACCAATTCATGAATCAATACAAGTTTAACATGGAAATAGCACCAACTAGAGAACAGTTGAGCACGATGCAGAAAAAGCGGGATGAATCTTTCAAGCAATATGCTCAAAGGTGGAGAGCTCTGGCTGCTCAAGTGCAACCGCCACTTATCCCATCTGAAATGTGTTCGTACTTTTTGGGAACCTTGGGATCTCCTTATATTGGAGCAATGGCAGGAGCAGCATACAAAGATTTCTCTGAATTGATCAACTTCTTTGGAGAAAGTATTGAGAAACTAGCTAAAAATGACTAACTTCACATGACCAATGAAGACACAAGAAAAGGTTTCCCACCCAGGAAGAAGGAGACTGATGTAAACTATGTGCAGAGTCAGCGACCCTTTATCCCAAGACACGCACCAATGCACCCAAAACCCCAAACACCACCATACCAAGCCTCAACCACTCCTTACCCATTTTACCAAACCACACAAACCACAAATACCATCCCATATTTCCCACCGCAAGTCAATAACATCCACATACGACCATACCAACCGCAAGTCTATAACCCTACCATGCATCCTCAGAACTACCCAAACACTATACCACCACGACCAAATGCCCAAAACCAAAGCCGTTCCCGATTCCAGAATTTACCACCTTTTCCTAAACTATCCATTTCAAACGCTGATCTCTTTCAATGATTAGTTGATGCCCACCTGATCTCGGCTTATCCTGTACGCCCATTAGAACCACCATACCCAACTTGGTACAACCCAAACGTTACTTGCAAATACCACATGGACATAACAGGGCATTCAATCGAAGATTGTGAAGGCTTCAAGACGGCAGTAAGAAGACTGATTGCTTGCGGTAAACTAGACTTTCAAGAGGAATCAAAACCAGATATTGTCCATAACCCAATGCCAAATCATGAAGGAGGAGGCCGGGTAAATGCTGTAGAGAAAGAAGAACTCCTGATAAAGAGGGTTTTGGATCTCAAAACATCCATGGAGAGAATTTTTTTTGGCCTTAATGAATCTGGTTACAGCATCACGGCATCTGCTCTGACAATAACGGAGAATGAGAAATATGACATGAATTCAAATTGCCTGTATCACCATGGAGCCCTTGGCCATGACATAGAAAATTGCTGGGATTTCAAGGCTCGAGTACAGGGACTACTCAACTTAGGAGTAATACAAGCAAAAAAGGGGCTGAATATCCCTGATGATGTGAATGTAATTGAACCCTTTATACTTCGAGTACCACCACTTAATGTAGCTCCCAAGCCAGAAAAAGTGGTCATTACTGTCAAGAAACCTACACCATTTGAGTATAAGAGTACACATGATGTGCCTTGGAATTATGAGACTCAAGTCAAGACAAGTGGAGACATAGGGGAAACCTCGAAGGCTCGGCTCGAGCAAATGAAGAGGTGACTGGTGTCATGGAAGTGAAAGGAATAACAAGAAGTGGAAGAGTTTGTGGGCCCGGAGAGCTGGAAAAAGGGAAGTTTGTCCATGAAGGGTACGCTGGAAAAAGTTCAGATTCAGAAAGGAAGGAAAAGGAAGATGAAGAAGAAGAGTTCCTAAAGATAATGAAGCAAAGCGAGTATGATATTCTAGAGCAATTAAAGAAGACTCCCACTAGAATATCTCTTTTATCATTAATCATGTTGTCTGAACCTCATCGAAAGGCAGTAATAAAAGTTTTGAAGGAAGCTTATGTCAAGCCTGACGTCTCATCGGAAAACGTGGTGAATATGGTGGATCCAGTGAAACGTGTTAGCATGATTACGTTTTCAGATGAAGAATTTGTTTCACAGGCTAACCCACGGGCACTATACATAACCCTCAAATGTAAAGGTTACATAGTGCCCAGAGTTCTCATTGATGGAGGATCGGGATTGAATGTCTTACCTGTGTCAACTTTGAGCTATTTGTCGATGAGTAAGGATGATATACTGCCACAAATGATGGTAGTGAAAGCTTTTGACGGAGCGAAGAAAAGCATCGTTGGGGAGATGGTGTTACTACTGGAGATTGGCCCGAGCAAATTCGAGGTATTGTTCCAAGTGATGGAGATCGAATCGGACTACAATATGCTACTTGGAAGACCATGGATAAATGGTGTTGGTGTTGTCCCTTCAACCTTGCATCAGAAGGTCAAATACATTGAGAATGGATCGGTCGTCACAATCCATGGAGAAAAAGAGATCCTAGTATCCAAACCAGTGACATTGCCATATGTTGAAAATGTGGAGCTAGTGGAAAGCAGTTCATGGCACAACTTGGAGGCAATAAGGTTGAGACAAGAGCAAGATAAGGCCCTAATGCAAAATCAGGTAGTGGCTCACATCATGGCCAAGAGTGGATATCTGAAAAGAAAAGGACTAGGACCACAGTTGCAAGGCACCCAAACTCCCGTATCGGTGCCAGAGAAGTCTAACAGATTTGGTCTAGGATATGAGACCTCTTTGGATAATAAGATGAGCGTCTTGACTCTGGAACAGAATAAACAAAAAGGGAAAATAAAGCTGATTCCTCATTTGAAATAGACATTCCCTAGTCCAGCTGAAGTGATTATGGCCGGTGAAATTTGCTCCCCTTGCTATTTTTCCACCATCAATACTTTAGATGCTGAAACAACTGAAGAAAACAACAAAGTTCATGCTGCTAGCAATGATGAAATGCTGATGAACTGGACAGCCGAACCAATGCTTGATGTTATTACTGAAAAGTAATTAGTTGGGTTGTATTATTCAAGAATTATTTATGCTTTTGTTTATGCTACTCAGAGACATCATTTGAATGAATTTGCATGATTTTCAATAATCTTTCTCTATGTTTTCCATTTGCCTCGTTCTGCCTCTATTCCTTTTTGCTTTCTCTTTTCTGTTATGTTTTTTCTTACCACTCTCAGCTCGTTAATTTGCATTTTCTATGCTGTTTTATAATCCACCATTTGGTTTAGCATTCCAATCCACCGCAATTACTTTCCAGGAATTTGAATGTCATAGAAATTTTGCCACATGAAAAGGAATTTGAGAGCTTATCAATTGATTCTCTTGCTGCACTTGACTATGATAATCATGAGTTCGAGGATGATGAAGAAGCTATTGAACAGTTTTTAAATCTCCTGGATTATTCAGAGAAAGGATTTGACTTAGATAATGAGGTGGTCGAGGTGATTAACATGGGCACCAAAGAAGACAAAAAGGAGCTGAAAATAGTGGAAAATCCTGAACGCACAGAAATGGTTGCGTTGTTTAAAGAATTCCTAGATGTGTTTGCATGGTCCTATCATGACATGCCAGGGTTAGACCCAGGGATTGCTTCACACAAGATCCCTTTGTATCCCGAGCTGAGCCGAAGAAGCAAAAATTGAGAAGAATGCGACCTGACATGTCATTAAAGATTAAAGAGGAAGTGACTAAACAGCTAGAGGCTGGATTTTTGGAGGTATCGAGACACACTGATTGGGTGGCTAATATTATACCTGTACCTAAAAAAGATAGGAAGGTCAGGATGTGTGTAGACTATTGGGATTTGAATAAGGCTAGCCCGAAAGATGATTTTCCTCTACCCCATATTGATGTCCTTGTTGATAATACTACTGGTAATCACCGATTTTCCTTTATGGATGGATACTCTGGGTATAACCAAATTCCCATGGATATTCATGACAAAGGAAAAACTACTTTTATAACACCATGGGGAACGTTTTGCTATACAGTCATGCCGTTTGGATTGAAGAATGCCGGTGCCACCTACCAACGTGCTATGGTCACATTATTCCATGACATGATGTATAAGGAGATTGAAGTGTATGTAGATGATATGGTTGCCAAGTCTAAGGAGGGAGAAAGTCATGTGACAGTTTTGCGAAAACTGTTTGAAAGGCTCAGAAAATACAAGTTGCGACTGAACCCGAATAAATGCATTTTTGGAGCTTCTACAGGGAAGTTACTGGGATTCATTGTTAGCAGAGAAGGGATAAAAGTGGACCCTAACAACGTGAAGGCGATACAAGAAATGTCCAGCCCCCGAACTGAACGAGAAGTGAGAAGTTTTCTTGGAAGGCTTAATTACATTGCTAGATTTATTGTCAATTTGACTAGTACTTGTGAGTCTATATTCAAGCTGCTACGAAAACATCAACCTGGGGAGTGGAATGAAGAATGCCAAGAAGCTTTTGATAAAATAAAAGCTTATTTAATGAAGCCTCCAATTCTGGCCCCACCCATACCAGGCCGTCCTTTAATATTGTACCTCACAGTGTTGCCCACGTCTCTTGGGGCAATGTTAGGACAATATGATGAGTCTAGAAAGAAAGAGCAGGCAATTTATTATCTGAGCAAGAAGTTTAATTACTGTGAATCTCGTTATCTGGCGATTGAAAAGACTTGTTGTGCATTAGTGTGGGCATCCAAGAGATTGAGGCAGTACATGTTATACTACACTACCTGGTTAATCTCTCGAATGGATCCATTGAAATACATATTTGATAGTCCTCATGTGTCGTTGAGAATGTCAAAATGGCAAGTGATGCTATCTGAATTTGATATCAAATATGTGACTCAGAAGTCCATCAAAGGAAGTGCAATTGCCGAACATCTAGCTGAAAATCCTCTTGAGGATATACTGACCTATCACGCTGAATTCCCCGATGGTGAGGTGTTAAATGGAAAAAGATGAGATAGAAGAGGAGAATGTATGGAAAATGTATTTTGATGGGGCTGTCAATATGAATGGATGTGGAATAGGAGCTGTAGTGGTATCACCAGCTGGGAAGCAGTACCCAGTCTCTGTCAAACTAGACTTTGAATGCACCAACAACATCGCAGAATATGAAGCATGTGCAAATGGTTTGCAAGTTGCAATTGACTTGGGAATCAAGGAACTAAAAGTCTTTGGGGACTCTGCACTCATAATCTACCAAGTCAATGGGGAATGGCGTACAAAGGATCCAAAATTGATACCGTATCAAAAGTACTTGTCTCGATTAATTGAGCACTTTGACGATATATCATTCACTCACTTGACTCGAGACAAGAATCAATTTGCAGATGCTTTGGCGACTTTGGCTGTGATGACTAAATTGGAGGTCCAAGTAAATGTACAACCTATTCATGTAGAGGTGCAAGATGAGCCGGTGTATTGTGATAGCGTGGAGATTGAGCTAGATGGCCGACCATGGTATCATGACATCAAACAGTACATTCAAAAAGGAGAATATCCGACTGGAGCAAATGAAGTACAAAGAAAAACAATTCGACGATTGGCCATGGCCTTTTTCCTAAATGGTGAAGTCCTTTATAAGCGGAATCATGACATTACTCTCCTCATATGTGTAGATGCTTATGAGGCTCGAATGATTATGACTGAGATCCACGACGGAATCTGTGGAACCCACGCTAATGGGCATATGATGGCACGCAAGATACTAAGAAGTGGATATTATTGGTCTACCATGGAGAACGATTGCATCAGTTATGTTCGAAAGTGTCACAAATGTCAAACATATGCAGATCGAGTCAATGCTCCTCCAGTTCCATTACACAACATGGTATCTCCTTGGCCTTTCTCAATGTGGGGCATGGATGTCATCGGCCCGATTAATCCCAAAGCATCCAACGGCCATCGTTTCATTTTGGTTGCAATTGACTATTTCACAAAGTGGGTGGAGGCTGCTTCATATGCCAACATTACACAAAAGGTGTTTCTGAGATTTATCAAAAAAGACATCATATGCAGATATGGGATTCCAGAAAGAATTATCACAGATAATGCTCCGAACCTCAATGGTGCCGAAGTTCAAAAGTTCTTTGAGACTTTCAAGATCAAGCATCACAACTCAGCTCCTTATAGACCTCAAATGAATGGTGCGGTCGAAGCTGCGAATAAGAACATCAAGAAAATCATCGCCAAGATGGTGGTGAATTACAAGACTGGCATGAAATGCTGCCATATGCTTTATACGCATATCGTACCAACATACGATCAAGTACAGGGACAACTGCTTTCTCACTGGTGTATGGAATGGAGGCTGTATCTCCTATAGAAGTGGAAATCCCATCATTAAGGGTTCTAATGGAGGCTGAGTTAGAAGAATCTGAATGGGTGAAGGTTCGATATGAACAGTTGAACATGATAGAAGAGAAAAGACTAGCAGCTATTTGTCATGGCCAGTTGTACCAAAGTAGAATGGCTAAGGCTTTTAACAAGAAAGTCCGTCCTAGAGATTTTTATCCAGGAGATTTGGTTCTGAAGAAAATTCTCCCTAATCAAGAAGATGCACGGGGAAAGTGGGCTCCAAGTTATGAAGGTCCTTACATTGTCAAGCAAGCATTCTCAGGTGGGGCGTTGATTTTGAAAAACATGGATGGACATGAATTGCCCAAACCAATTAACACTGATGCAGTCAAAAGGTTTTATGCTTGAAAAGATGTTGAAAAAGCCCGTTAGGTTGAAAATTCGAAAGAGCGACCTAAGCAAAAGTTAGGGTAAAATGAAAAGAAAAAGAAAAAAGAAAAACAAAGGAAAAAAGCTCGTTAGGTTGAAAACTCAAAAGAGCAACCTAGGCAAAAATTAGAGAAAAAAAGAAGAAGAAGATAAGCATCATCTCAAGCAACCTATACTGAGGCAATTTTTAGTGTTGAATTTGTCCATTGAATTAAGCTGACAGAGGCTAAAACTGGGGCAATTTTCGGAAAGAAAAAGGTCTGAAGACATCATCAAAGATCATGGCTATGTTGTTCAACTTGTTGCAAGAAGTTGATTGATGGAGCCACAAAGAACTTACAATGGGGCAAAATTTCATGTACGTCACAGTCTTGTCTTTTGCTTTTATGTTGTTTCCACCTTTCAAATATTTGTCATCCCATACACCAAGCAATAAAGATGCCTATTCAACTAACCTTTTTGTTTCCTCTTTAAATGCATATTTATTTATAATGTCTCGAGTAAGCATAAATTTAAGTTTAAAGTTATACAACCTAATAATTCTTACAGCAATACATCCATGGCTAGCATCACACCAAGAAAATTCAGAAGTTTCATTCAAACTCGATAGAAAAGCAATCATCATCCTAAAAAAGGGAAAAAGGGAAAGAAGTAAGCAAAGTTACAGAAGAAAAGCAAGTTTATGCCAGAAGGTCCAGCATGTGAATTACGAGTTTGATCGGTTATAGTCTTCCTTGAGGCTTGCTTGATTTGGTTACGGTTAGTTTATCTGAAATAAACTGAAAATTGATGACTTGTGCATATAACCTAAAAAGAAAGAAAAAAAGGGTAATGTGAAAATTGTTGCTTTCCATGATCACCATTTTATTTTTCCTGTCGGCCTCAAATTGCCAATTTAATTTTCCTGTCGGCCTCAGATTGCCAATTTACATTTCATGTCGGCCTCATATTGCCAATTTACTTTCCTGTCAGCCTCAGATTGCCAATTTACATTCCTGTCGGCCTCAGATTGCCAATTTACTTTCCTATCGACCTCAGATTGCCAATTTACTTTCCTGTCGGCCTCAGATTGCCAATTTACATTCCTGTCGGCCTCAGATTGCCAATTTACATTCCAGTTGGCCTCAGATTGCCACTTTACATTTCCAGTCGGCCTCAGATTGCCAATTTACATGTCTAGTTGGCCTCAGATTGCCAATTTACTTTTCATGTCAGCCTCAGATTGCCAATTTACGTTTCCAAACGGCCTTAATTGCCAATTTACAATTTTTGTCGGCCTCAGATTGCCAATTTACTTTTCGGTCAGTCTCAGATTGCCAATTTACATTTTTGTTGACCTTAGATTGCCATTGCTTTTATTTTCCTATTGCTTGTTGACCCGTATCTAGTTGGTCACAAGATTTTTAATTTCCTCACACTTGTTGACCCATATCCAGTGGGTCGCGAGTTAGCCTCATTTGCTTTTTAGTTTCTTGTTGCTTGCTGACCCATATCCAGTTGGTCGCAAGATTTTAATTCCTTGCCACTTATTGACACGAATCTACTTGGTTGCAATACTTTTAAATTTCTATCAGCACTGTTGACTTTTAATTCTTGTCAATACCTATCAACATTTACTTTTTCTTTTTTTTTTTCCTTGTATAGATGAATTTAACATTTCTTGCTACTCATACCTTTTGGTTTTTGATTTGCATCATTGCATTGCATATGACTCCTATGAACATTTAGTTTCTTTCGCCATTTGATTTCAATTTTTTCTGCTGCTTGCATTTCATGCATTGTTGGTCAAAATCGATGTTCATGTCTTTACTCATTCCTTATAAAGAAAATACTTAAAACATACGTTTTTCA
The DNA here is from genome assembly GCA_031216105.1 of Dalbergia cultrata. Classification (NCBI taxonomy): domain Eukaryota; kingdom Viridiplantae; phylum Streptophyta; class Magnoliopsida; order Fabales; family Fabaceae; genus Dalbergia; species Dalbergia cultrata. The sequence goes on along the minus strand of JAVHNL010000016.1, from coordinate 2,727 downwards.
TATTTTTCTTATAAGGAATGAATAAAGAGGGGCAACTGTGAACACCTGATTTTGTCCGACCTGTAAAAATAAAATTCAAATTGACATAGTTTCATATTAGGTTCGTGTATTAATCTAAATTCAATTTAAACTATGATTCCTTTTAATTTTTGGTCCATGTACATTATAATGAAAGAGACTAATCCATGTGCATCATCTTTGTTTTTGTTCCAAGGTCACATTGCAGTCCATATCTAAACAAAAAAAAAGAAAACTTGATCCGCCTATTCTTACAAAAATTTCAGTCCATTTTTTGATTGCCCAAAAACGGTTATTGAAATCAGGATTGGCCCATGTTTTTTTTAACACTGATTGATAACCAAAACAAAAAATTTAAAAATTTAAAAATTGAGAAAAATAATAATAACAAAAGATGGCAGAATGTGTCACGGATTGATTTTAGATCCCCAAGGTATTTCCGTGAATGGTTGAAGATGGGAAAATCAGAGAAAAAAACAAAGGGAAATGATGGATAATATGATGGTGTCTCTCCACTTTGAGGAGGAGGACAAATTTTTCCATCGGTGATGAGCTGGGACTCCTAGAGAATCACCTGCAATAAGAATGGAGAAAGAGATACACAAAGAAAGAGAACTGAATTCTTCATTCCCGTTACCTTTTTTTCATTCTGGCATAGTTCTAGACACGGCTTTTAGCTCTTTGCAACAAACAAAGGAACAAGGAAGATCAAGCAAAGAAAGCACAGGTAAACTTGCTGAATCATTTCTCATGACTTTAAGCTAAAACCAAAATCCTATGATGGTTCTTTTTTTTTTTTTCATAACCCAAAAATCAACTCACAGCCAAAGTACCAATAGGAACAATTACAAACAAAACCCAACCATACAAAATGTCATCATCCACAGTCATCCAAGTTCACAAACAAACTCAATCCTAGAGTCAGTCAAAATCAAAATTCAAGCCATAGATCTAAGTCACACAACTCTTATATCTCCTACACTACCATCAAACTTTTCTAAACCAAACTGAAAAAAAATCCATTCACAATAAAAAATCCCAAAACCAAAAAAAAACCATAAAACTTTCTTTCAACACTAACCAAGAGCAACAGCCAAGAAAGGGAACTAAAAATCCAGAAATAACCAACAGGGGAGGAGGGCCACGGTGGGTTCATCATGGTTTCCATCTCGCTGCGGCCTTGCTTCCTTCCCCCCTGCATCATCGCCGCCGCTGACTGCCGTCCCTGCAAGCACTGCCATCCTCCATTCTTTTCCAGCCGCGAACTTCATCACCACCGCCAACCCATCGCGTGTCACAGCCATGGCAGAACCTTCCCCATTTTCTCTTCTTCCTGTTGCGCGCCCCCTATTCTCAGTCGAGGTTCCTCCTCCCCTGCACAGCCACGCAGTAGCCATCCCCTTTCACTGCAAACACCACGTCACTTCCCCTCTTTCCTTAGCCTCGTCGCGCGGCGGATCTGCCCACAAGAACGCCGCTCACACAGCGCTACTCCACTGCTCGTGACGGTGCCCCTGCTGTCCCCTTTCACTTCGTGCGATTCCCCCTCTCTCACTCTCTCTCAATTTCTCTTTCTCTCTCTATGCTTACAAAACCCAAATCATCACCCTTTTGTTCCAGACACTTCTCGTGTCTTTCCTTGCTAATTCTTTATGTCATATTTTTTATTTGTTAATTTGGTCTGTGGATTAGATGTGGATGCATTGTAAGCATTGTATTATTATTATGTCACTTAGACTTGTATTGTAACTAAGTTATGTAATGGGTTGTTTTTCTTTTGTGCGAAAAATGGACTAGGAGATAAGCATTCAGGCTGTTACATGTCCAAAATGGGCTAAGCAAAG
>JAVHNL010000158.1:0-25000 GCA_031216105.1 Dalbergia cultrata | reverse complement strand
CGAATCAATATATGTAGGGAGGTTGGTTTATTTTAGCAAATTTTCAGAGCGATAAGTGATAATCTTATAAAATAGATGAGTGCTGAGTGTAATTATAATAAATCTCATTGATGGTTCATATGATTTTCTCAAAATAATAATACCAAAGAATTTAATTTTCAAATATAAGCAACACACCCCAGGGGGTGGTTTCTAAGTTGGTTCGATTATTCTTTAGGACCATTTGATGATCCTTTACTAAAATGATTGAAATGACTTTATTAACCTTAAATAAACTTACAAGATTTCCCTAACCCTTTTTGGCTTCCTCTACCGTTCACCCACCACACGTTGCTCCCCCTTCGTCCTATTCATTCTTTTCTTCCTTCCTTCCTTCGTCCAACCATCATGGTTACCTTTCGTCAGTGTCATTGCCACCATCTCCCTTTGCTACCAATCTTGATTGACACAACATAGAAGACACAAATTCTTTTCTAGTGTTTGAATTAATTACTTGGGTTTTTTGAGAGTTGGGCGTGAGTGAAGGAAAGAACATATGAGACACAAATCCATCTCTTGTTTTATTTTATTTATGTATGTGTGTGTATTCTCTTCCTGCTCTCTTGTCTTCTTACTTCCACACTCGCACTCTCAGTTTTAAAAAATCAATGAAAAATAAACAAAAAATGAGAATTAGTTGCGCTGAAATGGTGAAGGGGGTGATTGATAAATGATTTTTTGGTTGAGGATAGAGGGAGGGAACAATGTCAAGAGCGGTGTTAATAGCTCCTTCGATTCATTCCCTCTTCAATTTGTTACAATTTATCGATTTTATTGTTTTACTTCTCCCTTTTCCACTATGGTCTGTGTTCAATGCAGATGGAAAAATAACAATAACACTTGATTCCCTGCTTGTGATTTTTTGTGGGCAATAAGTAGTAACATAATAACCCCAAGCTTCATGGAACAATTTTCTTTTTTTTTTTTCAGTATTACATTATTTTTTTGTTATAGTTTTTGATTACTTCTATTTTAATCTCTATAGCCAAGCTTAGTTTGCTTGGCAAAAATAAGAATATTTCGAACTGAGAAAGAAGAAGAAAGACGAAGGTGTAAAGGCATTGGAAACCAAGAGAATGGAAGGAAAAATGTCTTTTTGAACTGACAATGAAGGAGAACAATGGATGGTTTTTGAATTGACAAGGAAGAAGAATAATGGATGGTGGGGCAATAAGTGAGCAAGTTGATGGGCTATTTGGTTCTTTAAAAATTATCATTTTTCATTTTAACATTTTAAATTTATTTTATAAATTTAGGCAATTATGTTACCTTTAAATCTAGGTCCTTTACACGAAATCTGATGGCTATGGATAACGGACCATGTAATGCTCCAGAACTACTGCTGGACCAACATAGAAGCCACCGCATCAAGGTGGCTTGATCACTATTAGGTTCCTTCTTTTAACCAGAGTATTGGATTTGAGCACTTTGATTGTAAAAAATCCTTGTGGGAGACTTCTATTTCTCTTAACAGAAGTCAGGTTGGTCTGGTTTTCAGTAGCAGGTTAAATATGGTGGTTTCGTCGGGGAATAAAAATACGAAGCAATGAACTTTAAATATTCTCTATCCATGTTGTTTATCTTTTTTAACCTTTTTTTTTTTTTTGTACGTTAGCAACAATGGATTTGAACATGTGGTTTCATATAAATTATCTAAATTCCTCATCATTAGCTTGTTCTCGGTGACTTATCTATTAACCTTGTTTATCATTCTCATTTATTTTTCTTTAAAAATTTTCACATTTACTATTCAGGGTATTTCCATAATAACAACAATAATAGTAGCAATTTTTTTTTTTGTTGCTGACTATAATTGTAACAAATTTTAGAAATCGATATACTATGTACTCTATTTATACATATTCTAAATGCATAGCTATAATGACTATTTAATACCTATAGAAATAAAGTAATAATAAGTGTTTGAAAATATTAAAGGATCTGTTTGGGCATTTTGTATTTATTTATTTTCATTCCCTCATTTTAGTTTTCACTTTTTCAATTCTATAATTTGAAAAAAAAATTAAACTTGAAAAACAGTGAAAATAATAAAATTTAATTTTTATTTTATATTTTCAATGTTCATTTGTTTCTTTCAAATCTTAAAAATTGAAAACATGAGAAAAATGAAAACGAAACTATACACGCCGGTAGTAACTACCCAGTAAGCATTAAGCAAGAAAAGGGTTTTGGAGTCGGCGACGAGTTATAGGGGGAAAACCCAGCAGCGAGTTAGGTCTGAAACTCAGTCACAACTCACTGAGCCATGGCTCGGAGCTTGTCGCGCTCACCTTCCCGCAGGAGAAGATACTCCCCCTCCCCTGTTTCTCACCGCCATAGCCACACCCACTCTCACTCTCACTCTCGAAGGGACCACCGAACCACCTCAAGGCGCAGAAGCCGATCTCCGACCCGCAAGCGCCACCACCGAAGTAGAACGCGCTCTCCCTCTTCTCCAAGGCGCCGCAGAAGGCACCGAAGCCCAACCAGAAGCACCTCCTCTCTCTCTCCTCCTCGTGAATCGCGCAGTCCCAGCCTGGTCTCTAACAATCTCAAGCTCAAAAAAGATGAAGAGGAAAAGAAAAGGTAACCGGTTTTTTCGTTTTCTTCTTCTCCTCCTTTTTTTTTCTCCCGCTATAAATACAATCGCGAATTTGCTGATGAATTGTTTGATAATTGAGCTGTGTGTGATGTTAATGAGAAACGGTAAAATGATGAATAAATTCCATTAATTGAGATTAAATAGCAATTTCTAGTTTTCTAGCTTGTGCTTGCTTCGTTTATTGGAGTATGAGATATCATAGTGTATATATAGCGCTTATTCAATGCTGATATCAAGCCTTTGTGCCAATCATAATGATACGGTTTTTGTGGAAATGGAACATATTTTTAAGAATGCGAACCTTTTGGTAATAGTACTACAATTTACTTGGTATGTTGAGCTTATTTTGTGTTTAAAACGACTTAGAATCAACAGATTCAGGGGAGAGTGTTTTCTTTTTCTTTAAATGATTTCTGTATCACAAATTTAATCAAATCCAAACATGTTTGGTATCTAGCTAGATGTTTCAGGATGAATTCCCATCTTTTCTGAGGATAAATAATTTCCTTTGAAAATGCAACAGGTTAATTTCATTCTTCTCTACTGGCTTTTCTGAAGGAAGCTACTGCGTAGTTCAACTTGTTTAATAGGATGAACAATTGCTGCCACGTTTATCTTCTGTTCCACTTGAAACTTCATTTGTTATGGATCAGAAACTTGTTAGAGAGGTATGCCTTGTGTGCATAATAAGCTCGTATTTTCCATGTCAATGGATGAACTGGCTAGAAACTTATTCAACAAATGTGAAAGTGAAACGTTTATTTTTTTCTATCTCTTCTGTTTTATGGGTCTAGAAATCATTATGATCATGCTTGTTCGTCTTTGTTTTTCCCTTTTTTTTTCAATCAATGAACATTTATTTATTTATCTTCTCCAACATTTTCATTTGGTAGCAGGCGTCAGCACGAGGAAGAATTGAAACTATTGGAAGAAGAGACTGCAAGAAGACTTGAAGAGGCAATTAGAAAAAATGTCGAGGAGAAACTTAATTCAGAGGAAGTTAAGTCAGAAATAGAAAGGCGCATAGCAGAGGGTGTGAAGAAATTGTTTGATGATGTTGAAGCTCAGCTTGAGAAGGAAAAGGAAGATGCTCTTCATGAGGCTCGAAGGAAAGTAGTAAGTAGGCTAACTGGGGCTTCCCTTGTTCTTTTCCCCATCTTTTTCTGAAAGGAGATATCATGGGTATATCATTGATCATTCTCTAAATAAATGATATTATAATATTGGAGAGGGTTTCAAGCATTAAAATTGTCAAATTCTCAACAATTGATAATTTTTGTGTAGATAGACTCTGTAGTAATAATCTCAGATAACAAATGTTAGGTGAACAATATTTCTTTTCAACTTTACACCGTATATAGAGGCACATGAGCTCCACACTTGTTTTGTCTTCATGAGCCTTTATACACTAGAAGTGTAAAGTTGTTGTAAAGAAATGTTGTGCACTAAACATTTCTCATCTCAGATATCTTTGAGCATCTTTTATCTTGTATGAAGATCCCACTCTGCCAGAACCTTGGACCCTCAAATGAGTTAGCTCTGTTAGTGCCAAATATTAATCAGATTATAACATGGTTCTTAGACATGTAATGCGTTTTCAAGGTTTAATTCAAGATAAATACTGGGCCTTTTACATAAATAGCCATGTCTTTCACTATCTTCTCCTTAACATTACCAGTCATCAGGAAACTGTGTTGAATGTGTGTATCCCTGTGAAGCCTGACAAATGTACCGTTTGCGAATTGTGTCTGAAATGTGCATGCTAATTTTAACCTATGGCTTCTAGTAAGGCAGGCTAAGGTCTTAATTAATTTCCCTTTTTGGTCTTATACTCTTATCTCATTTCTACCATACATGTAATTCACAGCCAAAAGAAAAACCATGTTCTCATTTGGTTCGGGATTGTGATTTGCTCTTCATATGCTGCAGGAGCAAGCTCGAAAAGAGAGAGAAGAGCTGGACAAGATGCTTGAAGAGAATAGGAGGAGGGTGGAAGAGGCTCAGAGAAGAGAAGCTTTAGAGCAGCAACGAAAGGAGGAGGAACGGCAGAGAGAATTAGAGATGATTCAAAGACAGAAAGAAGAGGCTGCTCGGAGGAAGAAGCTGGAGGAGGAAGAAGAACATGCTAATCGAATGAATTCGATGGGTAAGAACAAATCCAGGCCTAGGTCTTATGGTTTGTAATGATCAATTTATCATTATGTGGCTGTCATTATGTATCTCCCTTGGCGCCACACCCCAACTTGTCTGTAACCTTATTAGAAACTATTATCTTGAATGAAAATTTTCATATTCCCATAGTTTAACTTGCAACCACTTTATTACACGATCAAATAAAATTCTAACTAGACTCAAAGCACTACTATGTTTAATTTTATATGCGTTACATGACAACACTGGTCCCAGTTTGGCCGTGTGCTACAACTGGTTTTGAATTTTAGTCCGTGGGTTGTAGTCGGTGATTAGTAAAATGTATCATAGGTCTTGTGTGTGGGACTTGACCTTGTATTTCCGCTTCATTTTGTTGTCCACTAAAACCAATCTCTGTTTAACTTTTCAATTGGTGCTTGTATGGGGAACTACTATGGTGGCAGTCATCACTGTCTAACCCATGTAAACAGTCATCCTCATATATTGGGCTACTACTGGGTTCGCTGAAAAAGCAGTTTTTCAACTATTTAAATGTTCTTTTGAGTATAATTAATTGGTTGCGGTGCCTGTAGTAATTAATTATTTTGTCATAACAAAGAATGAGGTAATATATATTTGGGCAAACTACAGGAACTTTTTTTGAGGTCTTTCTTAACTACACTCAGCCCTTTTAGATTTTTAAAATTTACTTACCTCCCCTAATTGATTTAGAATCCTTACAATTAACCCTTTATCGTTAATTGGTCATCCATGAACGATAGTTACATGTGATTTTTAACAAAAAATCCATAAATGCTCCGACCCCATAGCCATCATTCACCCACCCCACAGTCACCGCAACCTTCACCCCACCCCATCACAGCCGCAGTCACTGTGACAAACCCCACACGACGCCACCGCCACCAAGCCCCACCCTATTCCACCCATAGTCGCTTCACCAACCACCCACAGGCTACAGATCCAACCACAAATTAGAGGAGACAATACGATCTATGATGGAAAACAGTGAGGGTGAGACTATGGAGACAAACATAATGCAAGGCAGACAACATAGTGGTAGACGTTGGTGGCCCCTTTGGTCTTTGTTACCGCCAGTGAGATGGGGGTGATGGGTTGGTGGTGGTTTGTCATCACTTAGCTCACCACGACCACCATTGTCATCACTGCAACCTCTGCCTCGTCACTTCATCTCCACTGGTCGTGCACTTCAGCGGAGCAATGCCACCACCACCACCACCATGACAGTTCCCTTCTTCCTTTCAGTGTCATCATGACAGCCGCCGCGGCCCCACCGTGAGTTCAATTGCTTCAAATCTCACAGCCTTCGTCCAACCTGCACGCCACCCATAGTCGTCGCGCTGCTGTCATCGTTGCTCCGCCGCCCTTGCGTTTATGTTTCTATCTTTCTCTTCCTCTCTCACCGCAACCCCAAGCCTTGCAGCCAGCCCGTGTGTTTCAAATCCCTGTTTTGAATCCCTAACCACATTGGGTTGTTATGAGATTTTAATTCCAAAGGGTAGTTTTGTCTTTTTAATTTTTTAAGCTAACAGATGTTAACTCTGTTACAAGTGAGGGGAGGTGAGTGATATTTTAAAATCTAGAGAGGAATAAGTGTGATTACAAAGGACCTTTAGGGAGATCCTATAATTTGCCTTATATAATATGCTCAAGTGCATGTGTAGCTTTCTAAGAGGAGTCTAGTTTAGGTCGAGATTCCAACTGTTGACAACAACCTACAGCAGATTTGAATCCGCTGTGTCGGTTGGAATTGGTATCCCCACCAAAACTTGGAAAAAGCAGCGCGGAAAACAGAAAAGCCGAATGGTATTAAATGAGGAAAGGCCAATAAATATTGTCCAAATAACAGAAAAACGTAAGTTGATGCTTAGAACGGACCTGCGGGTTCATGTTTAAGCTTAAACGTGGTCTTAGTATTTAATATTTATTGAATAAAGTCTATAAGATTTTCATATTTGTAATATGCAGGTCGAGGAATAATTTCACTTCATTTTGTTTTATTTTCCATGAGAGGCTTAGGGCTGTTTGGTTCAGGTTTTCCAGTTTTCAGTTATTTCAGTTTTTCTTCCATAAAAATTGAAAACAACAGCTCTTTGGTCTTACTTGACTCAAATAGAATTTTAACACCCTAATTACAGACACGTGGTGTTCAGGTCTTATTCGCTCCTCTGATGCGATGAAAAAGTAGGTCGTCTACATTAGAGAATTTCTATGGATAATCTTGTGTGACTTAGCCCCGGATATTTGGCATAGTTGAAATTAAAACCAGTGATCATGTATCTAACTCTCTGCTGACTCATCACATGCTCTCTTCTATTAAAACTAACTCTTTGGGTTTTATTTGAATATAGTTTAAACTCTAAACTTTCAAGATTGATGATGTATTGAGGACGGACTTGTTTCTCCAATTCTTACCTACACAGTGCCTCTTCTCAAGGTTCCCAATTTTTTGAGTTTTTAGAGGGAATTTCATTCTGAGATGTATTGATCAAGAGCCAAAAATTGTCAAACCCACTTTCTTTTTTTTTCCTTTATTGAATTTAAATTTCTTCTTATGTATAACAGAAGAAAGCCTTGTTAAATATCTATCCCGATTCGGTGGATCAATCTACACGCAGCAGCAACCGTAAAGGAAATGTAGTATAATGAGTAATTCACAAGCATGGAGCTTCTAGTCTATGAGAAATTGAGAAGCAAATGCATCATTGCTATGATTGTTAAAGCAAGGTATGGCACATAAAAAACATTTCATATTAGTTTTCTTGGAGACTCGTTCTCTCATAGACTTAAATCTTCAAATCATGAAAGTAAAGTAATATACATTCTCATAGCAAAAGGAGAAAACAAAAAGAGAGAGAGAAAGAAAGAAACATTAGTAGATAAGCAAACTGATTGCCCGAGACCGATATTGCTTGAGTTGCACCATCGCCGTCTTAAAAGTTTACAAGCACAGGTTGAAGCATAATACTTCCTTCATTCCTTTTTATTAATAGTTGTCTTGAAAAATAGAGATAAATTGGCATACTGAAAAATTAATATATATGCGACTGCAAGTAATTTTTTAATCTATCAATTTGTCTTGATTTTTCGATATGAGTGTTAATAAAGAATGAAGGAAATATTGTTGTGGGGTATAGCCATGTTAAGTTGCAGAGTTGTAGGATCCTGGTTCAATAGCACAAAAAGGAGTGATGGATCAAGAATAGCACGCAACACCAGTAATCATATTCATATCATGCTAGAATCGAGTAATACGTAACTTTACTCAAAGGGAACAGGTCAAACATGCTACGGACCCACATCGTGGACTGTTCCTTTTTTTCTTTAATTTTTATTTCGTTTTGTGTTAATGTAGGTGATCTTCCTAAATCTATCAGTGCATGGATTATGTCATTTCAGATCAAATGGACACCTCCTAACTAGAAATCTCAAAAATGTTTAATGCGGTTAGTGTTTTTAATTACCCTAAAAAATTAGTAGCAAGGGTTTCACACATTATCAATACATAGAAATAAAACTCATTTATTTATGGTACTTTCATGATGTGACACATACACTTGGTCACTCGTGATAACTAAAATCTTAAGGTGCCCACTCCCCTACAGTTGAGAATCAAGGCCTTTGCAATTGATTTTAACCACATTTCCCAAATGTGGTTAAATGAAGATAAAAGTGTAGCCAAACACAGCACTCATTAGAGGTCCATGCATCTTCTCTCCTCATTGCAATGGTTTATTATTTCTCTCTCCCTTCTCAACACAATCTCTCTCTCAAAAGGGAGCACCGCCCCTCCTTCTCCGAACACTGCCGACCGCCCCTCCCCCTGCCTCGCCGTGTTAGCCCCTTCCTTCCTGGCAGCGCCATCCCCCTTTGCGAAGCAAGCCTCGCACCGCCACCATGCCCAGTGTGAGAAGACCGCTGCGCCACCTGGAAGCCGCTACCAGCCTATCGCATAGAACCCGAACGACTTGGACGGGAGCAGATCGGAGAAGCAAGGATGCGAGATTGAAGACCATTGTGCCACCACCCCCAGTCGGAGAAGACCGTCACTCTGCCCACCTTGCATAAGAAGATTGCCTTGCACACGAGATCAGCGAGATCCGCTGTGCACAGGAAGCCCGAACCACCACCTCCGCATGCGCAAACATTTTTTGTTCATATCCAGGTTGCTTACCTAGATTGCACATTTTTGTTCTCATTTTTGTTGCTTACCAAACTGCTTGTTATAGAGTCCTAGATGGTAACTCTATGTCTTGGTTTGGGTGGCATACAGACCATGGTTCATTGATAGGTTATCTTCATGTTTCTATTCATATCATATGGTTGTGCTTTTGTAAGTATTCTTACTAGTTTGCTTTGAAGATATGATGCAAATTAGGGTTTTCTTTTGTTGGGAGAGGGGGAAGACTAAGGAGGCGCTGGTAATGGTGGTGGTGGCGGAGGTGGGGCAGTGAGCAAGAAGGGAGAGCATGTGTTGTTGTTTAGACACAATTATTTTCATTTAGCCACATTTTTTAAATGTGGTTAAATGACAACTGTACCATAGACATTAACTCTTAACCGTGTGTGAGAATCTACCAAATCTTAATTCTTTTTGAAAAAATTCTGCATCTAACATTATCTTTTTCAATAGACAAATTGTTTTCTAAAACTAATTCTTTGTCAATAATTTGTAAATCAATATTTAAACATTCAACAATAATGATGTGTTTGGAATATTCGGGGGTAAAAGTTAGGATTTTCATAAATAAGCTCCATCAACAATAAATTTGAAAAATTTAGGTAATGGAAAGTGAATTATACATAAACATAATAAAATATTTGACATAATTTTGTATAGTGAGATCAAATTTAATAAAATAATGGAGATAATATATATATATATAAGAAGAGATCCATTTACTCTAGAAGATCCATTTACTCTAGAAGTAAATTAAATCTTGATATACTTTTTACATTGAATAACTTAGCTTGTTATACACATCGAATTTCATCAATTCAACCGATGAATTGTAATTTCCCATTACGTAGATCAACTGTATAAAATTTCATAAAATTTTAAATATTTGACACTATATCATCCCTTTTTATTTGAACATATAATGTAGTTTTGAAAATACTGAGTATTAGATAACAAATTTATTGATATCCAATTTTTTCAAAATGTGGTGTGCTTGATCATCATGATAATATTGTACGATTCAATGGTTGAACTGATAAAATATGTTGTTCATAAGGAGATGTTCAATGAAGTAAATGTAACATACTTATTCTTAGAATAAACAGACTCTTCTCTCTCTATATTGAGGAGTGTGCCCCAACAATTTCAATATAGATTCATTCCTAAGCTTTATGTACAATTTGAATATCCAATTTTATACGTAAAATTTATATGAAAATTTCTACCCATCTTTTCTTGTATAAAAAAAGCACCCTAAAAAGTTAAGCCCGTAAATCATTCTTTTAAAATTTGCATATTCTAAACTTTCAGTTGTGTACGTGTTACATAGTTTTGACTTTTCAGCTTTTAGAAGTCTAATTTTAAATGAACTACACCATATTATATTGTATGAAACTCCGAATTCTTATCACCACTGCTATCTATCCAGTTCGATGGTGGATTTTCCTTGGACACCTCTAGGCTACACCTGAGAAAATTTAGTTTTGCCCTTCACTAGTAAATTCCATTAATAAAAATAAAGTTTGGATTACGAAGAATGTAATTATTACATATTAGAAAGATATCTTACTCACGAAACTATTCAATACATCAACATGTAAATGTAAATAACACTAAAAACTATAAGAAATGTGGAATTTCTGTCGTCCAAATCAATTCAATTTGCGCTAGGAAGAACTGCAGAATATGATGCTGGCAGTTTAAAAATTCAATAGTTCAAGGACAGGAAACCGAAATTACAAAGAAACACCAAAAAATTTAACCAAAGTGTAATGAATGAATGATCGTTAAACTTAGGGAATAATTAATTGTTCTGCTCAAAACTTAATGAATGAAATACTACTTTCAAATATTCAGACAAGAAAAAAAAGGAAATACTACTTTCACGAACATGAATGTAGTAATGTAGATATAGATGGGCCGTTTGCTGTAATTTTCCAAAAATACATATATAATCGCATTACATAGGTATTAAGGGCTTTATGGAGTGTTTAATTGTTACAGTATCGTTGACGATGGTTATTATATTGCTGCATTAATTCTGCTGGGCACAAATAAGTCATGCTTTCATACCAATTATGGGGGATCATTAGGTCCAGTGATCATTTGGTTTCCAATTTCCCCCACATTTTCTTTAATCTCTCAACTTCATGTCGTTTAATTTAGTATTCGGCAGAATACCACATCAAAAATATAAAATAAAATAAAATAATCGGTAGAATACACGATCACTAAAAGTCGTAGAAAATATAAATTAGTTACATACTCGTACATGTGCACGTGTAAGGGCGCTTCTTATATAAATTCATGCATCACAATGTGAAACAGTACTCTCAAAAGTTTTGACCAATGCCATATAAAGTTGTGAATCTAATGGGGTTTAATAAATTGGCATAATATCTTTGTCTCTAAAGGCCTTCTTACCTAACTGAAAAAGGATCATCAACCGACCTAGCCCTTTTGCTCCATAGATGCGTGGAATTGAAACAAAGCTTAATTTTCCAGTCCTTTGCGCAATTAGTAAACATGTTTGTCCACCTAACCTTTACAAATCCAATCCAATCCCTTCACAACTCTTATACAAAAATCCAATTATGGATGAAACTGAGGAAAGAGGGAAAAGAAAAGTTAGGGGAGGGGAGAGGAGAACAAAAAGGAATAGCTGTACACTAAAAATATAATATTTGATAAAAGCTTCTTTTATATACTTTTTTTTTTTAATAAATCTTCGATATACTATATAGTACTTTATCACTTTATCTACGGTTTTAATGATATATACGGAGTGTGTGGTTCACCCAATTCATGATCAACATCGATAATAATAATCACCGTCTATTATAGCTCTTAGATTGGTCAGCCACATTGATGCTTCCTTGTGAAAATATTTGTTCAACAAGAGATAAGATCTGTCCATGAATTTGCATAGAATACGTTTCAACTCATCTTCCATCCACCATTAGATGAAACGTAAACCTTACTTGCTCTGCAAATTATAAATAGACCATTTTTGAAACCAAACCACCCTGTAACATGTATGAAACAGGCCCACATACCCAATTAGGAGAGTAAGCACAGGATAGTATAAATAGGGATAACTAGAAATTATAGTTCATTAAGTGATATATCTTAATTGAGTCTTCTCCCTAAATATTCATTGTAATAAATGAAAAATTGGATAGAGAAGAATTATGAAATTAGGGAGAAAATACAGATAATATTCGGGGAGAAGACTCAATTAAGATATATCACTTAATTAACTACAATTCCTAATTAGCCCTGATTATATTATTGTGTGCTTGCTCTCCTAATTGGACTATGTGGGCCCACTTTATACCTGTTACACACCCTCCGTCTTCCTCCCACAAGTCCTAAAGACAAGGCCAAATATATTGCTGCCGTACGTGTTAGGGACTCTCAGATTTTTTGTCACAACAATGTTGCATTAGACAATGCCACTGCGTTTGGGAAAGTAAAATCTTCACCAACCACAACGCAAACGCAAGACCCGCCCGGTACTTGCTGCCACACCACGCTGATATCTCAACTTCCATTCTCATCAAACCCATGACGTCTCTCTGTTCACTCTGAAAACTAAACAAACTCTCCTCCTACATTTTCCTCATTTTTTATTTTATTTATTATTCACAATCCATAAATCACTCACTCACACGTACCTCTTCGTTCATCATCCACTTAATTGGTCTTCTTCAAAAGAGAAAATCCCTTTATCTTCTCCTCCACATTCGAGGGAAGCGTTACAAATATCACCTCATTCATGTGATTAAGACCATTTCTCTAGCAACAAACCTTACATACATAAATATTATATATATACATAAAGACATATATATATAATATATATTCACTCTTGTCCTTCACTCAATCCCACTTCATTATATTTCCTTCACCACCCAAATTGTGTCATATTGCATACCCTCATCATCACATTTGTTCATGGCTATACTGCAATGTTCATCATCATGTTCCATATTGGTGGCACTGCTTATAGCTTTTCTTTTTGTTGATCCAACATCCTCAACATCAAGAAGAGCCCTTGAGGAGGAGCATCATCATCATAAATCTTCAACATCTCACCCTCACCCTTCTCACCCATCTGGGTTTAGAGTCAAGCTTCACCATGTTGAATCAGGAAAGAACTTAACAAAGCTAGAGCTTGTCCAACATGGGATCAAGCGTGGCAAGAGCAGGCTCCAGCGGCTGAATGCAATGGTTTTGGCAGCATCATCATCATTAACACAAGAAGACTCATCCCAAGTTGAGTCCCCTATCCATGCAGGGAATGGTGAGTACTTGATGGAGTTGGGCATTGGAACACCACCTGTGTCCTACCCTGCAGTGTTGGACACTGGCAGTGACCTTATTTGGACACAGTGCAAGCCATGTTCCCAATGTTACAAGCAGCCAACACCCATTTTTGACCCCAAGAAGTCCTCTTCTTTCTCTAAGCTCTCATGTAGCAGCAAACTTTGCAGTGCTCTACCTTCCTCAACTTGCAGTGATGGTTGCCAATACACGTATTCATATGGTGACTATTCAATGACACAAGGCGTTTTGGGCACTGAGACATTCACTTTTGATGAAGCTAAGGTCAATAACATTGGATTTGGTTGTGGTGAGGACAATGAAGGTGATGGCTTTGAGCAATCTTCAGGGTTGGTTGGGCTAGGGCGTGGCCCGTTGTCCTTGGTTTCTCAGCTAAAGGAGCCTAAATTCTCTTATTGCTTGACATCAATCGATGACTCAAAATCAAGTGTTCTGTTGTTGGGGTCTCTAGCAAAAGTGAGTGGCGGAAAAAACGCAGTTACCACCGCTTTGCTCACAAACCCATCACAGCCGTCTTTTTACTACCTTTCCCTTGAAGGTATCTCTGTGGGAGACAAACAATTGTCCATTGAGAAGACCACTTTTTCCCTTGGGGATGATGGAAGTGGGGGTGTGATCATAGACTCAGGCACAACAATCACCTACATTGAGGAGAGTGCTTTTGATGCACTCAAGAAGGAGTTCACATCTCAGATAAATTTGCCTATTGACAATTCAGTCTCAACTGGGCTAGATGTATGCTTCACCTTGCCATCAGGGAAAGACCAAGTGGAGGTTCCAAAGCTGGTCTTCCACTTCAAAGGTGGGGATTTGGTGTTGCCTGCTGAGAATTACATGATTGCCGATTCGAGTTTGGGAGTGGCTTGCTTGGCCATGGGAGCTTCTAATGGCATGTCAATCTTTGGCAACGTTCAACAGCAGAACTTGTTGGTGAACCATGACCTTGAGAAGGAGACCATTACTTTTGTCCCTACACAGTGTGATCAGCTGTGAGGATTGTGTGCCTGAAATATATGTTTTAATTGCTTTGTTTGTTTTATGTTGCCTCACAAATATTAATTGTTGTGATTGGATTCCTTAGTTGTTTTAATAATATTAGCATTTTCTTTCCACATGCACTGTGCGCTGCAGAACAGACAAGTAATCTTGATCATGAAGCTATAAAAAATAGGATAGATTTGCATATGCATAGATCATGAGTCGAGTGTTACTACTATAACTATAGTCACTGTGCAAGATACAATGGTTGCTCAACATCCCACCCACCCTAAACCAAATTAAGAATGCTTTTCTATCAAGTAAAGCTGAAAAAACTACTTTACCTATTTGAGTCTTTTTTTTTTTTTTTGTCTCCATATTACTTAACCATTACGGACAACAACACACTGGTTTCGTATTCAAAACATGCTGCTCAAATTGCAGCTCAATTACAGCTTCTTCTTTTTTTTCCGGGATGCTATGAGATCCTTTTAAGAATTTTTATAATATTTACATGTTCAAATCCAAGAAACTTACAAGTTCATCTTAAATATTGCAAAGATCCTCAATATGTTTCTTAACCAAGTTATAATATTTTTAACTAAACAACTCCTGCGTTTATTAATCTACAGAAAAGTACACGCAACTTGGGCTTGCAATAATTGAGACAGGTTCACTGAGGCTATACTGCCTATACACAATACAACAAAGTTGGGCTCCTACGAATCAATTAGGAAGAAGAGTAACTTGGGTAGCATCATCATTTACAATTCCTGATTCCTTTCTCAAACCAACATACTTTTCAGTACAATTCTTTAACATTGAAGCCAAGCAAACTGCTCCAACCAGTTGGTCATCTGTTAACTTTTTTTTTTTTTTGGTCAACCATCGCTCACAACAAATTATCTTTCCTTCTAGATTGATCGTTTTATTATTTTTGCCATTCAAAGGAAAATGGTAAAACACATAAAATTATCTTTTCCTTTATGCTTCTAGCGTACACATCTTTCAAGTGTCTGCTAACATGAACGTACATGAAGAAAAATCATTCCAATTGTCATGAATGATCACTCCTTTTCGTCTATTATCACTCCCATTTACTAAACTTATTTACTAATGTCACTAAAATACCCCTCCTCCTTGTTCATAGTTATTTCATGTCACTTTATTTTTTATAATTAGATTAATTAAATGTTCAACATTACAAATTTGTACTAATACAATAAATTCACGTTTAAAGTAATATATATATATTCTGGCCAAAATATGTCATAGAAATATAGCTTCTAAATCTCTATTCTGATCCTACTTGTGAAATATTTATATCATAAAATGTGTGCAGAATCAAATAACTAACGTGCGTGCAGAATTAAATGTATAGTTACGTCCTTGTTGTGAAAATAAGTAAAATACATTAACTTCAATTCCTATGCCCTGATTGTGCAAAAATTTTTATATTAACATTCAACCAAATCACCTTATTTGTATAACTTTTTAAATACTGAGTGTGAAATTTAATCACTTTTACTAATATGACAATACATAATTGGATGACAGTGTAAAAAAGTTTACACTGTTAGTACACAAAAATTAAACTCAAATAGATTTTATTCATCATATGTGTACAGACTGCTGCATAACATCATATATACTTAATTTTTTCATGCTAGTTGTGAAATAAACCTTTTGAGTGCTTAATGTTTTCATTTATATTAAATAAGTAAACCATAAATTAGTAAAATGCTTAATTGTCAAAAAAAAACAAAAAAGTATGAATGATAATAAAAATTTTAAAGTAATTTTAACAATTCCAATAAATTAAATGTTTTAATAAAAACAATTTTAAACAATTACTTTATTAAGAAAGCAAAAAGAATAATACTTTTTATAAATTATATAAAATTTAATTAAAAATTTCGAATAAGGAAAGTCATGTGGAAGTGACAGTATATTTTCATAAAATTTAAAAATACATATTATATATTAAAAAGCACGTGAAGTAAGAATTTAATTTAGTTTTAAAATTATTTCATTATCATAATAACAATAAATATAGGTTAACATCTAAGATGCTTTATTTTATTTTTTACTTGATACATGAAGTTAATGTATTAATAACTACGAAAAATAAATGGACGTGAAACAACTATAAAAAGGAGGAGGGGTATTATTTTAGCGACATCAATAAAAAAAAAAAAGTTTAGTGAGGCTATGACTCTACAATTGCTGTAAATAATGTAACAATAAATAATTGATTAAAGATTTTAATTTTAATCCTAATGCAAAACTTTTTTTTTATAATGTCAATACATTTAAACTAGATCATTGATTAAAAAAATTTTAAGCTTTAATAGAATATAATAAATAATACTTGAATAATAAAATATGAGTTTGTTACAAGTACAACTCACTCTTTTGCAAATGGGCTCACAGTCAAGTGATAAACTCCTATATATTTCAATTAGTTACAGGAGATTATGAGTTTGATTTTCATCTCTATCCTTTATCCTCTAATATTTTTGCTAGAAGAAAATAAAAAAGAGTACAACCCACTCTTTTTCTCAAAATGCCATTGGAGTTCAATCACATTTTTGTTTTTGGTATGAGTTCTTTTTTGTCTTCCCGATCTCTACTAAATATGTTAAGCGAAGGTCCACTTGGGCCTGTTAAGCCATCCATAAGAATAATCTCTGCCATGTTTTAGTCGAGCACAGAGGTCCACTGTATGACTAAAATGTTTCTGCCCGATTCTGTGAGTCTTGACCTTTGACAAACACAAAAAGAAGAATATATTCTATTGCCTTTTGGCGCTATACTAATATCTATCTTTTGGTTGACCCAGAAAAAATCTATCTTCTAGAAGAATTAAGACTTTAAAATATATGAGATACTGAAAAAGAAAAAACGCAGAAGTATTACCTCATTTAATAGAATCAGAATAAGCATGATTTGAAGTCATATCTCATATTCACTGTTAAATGTTAATGTTATTAGTGTAATACCTACCAAAAATATGTGATTATTCTACTGAGTGATTAAATTTGTTAAAATCGCGTGCTATATTTCAAAGCTCAGTATGTTCCTAGAAATTGTAATTTAGTGGTAGATTGGCTCATTTAGCCAAATTTACAATATATCACGTTTGGGCTAATGAAATTTCAGAATGCATTTAGGATGTTCTATCATTTAATTCGTGTGATTGAATAAATTTATTTTTTACATCAAATAAATAAATTGCAATTACATTCTTTGAAAAAGACCAAAGTATACAAAAAAAAATAAATTTCACAATATACTTAAGAATACAGTAATTAAAGGCAAAAACTTAAATAATACATGCATTAATTTAGAAAAGAGTTTTATGAACTTTAAATAATGGATAATTTTTCACTTATTATTTTACTATAAAAAAAATCCGTGACAATTAATTTCTCATTCAATGAGAAGTATGCGCACAATAGCCTTTTTTGTATTACTCATATAGATGCTCAATGTAGATAACAACAATTAATCCCCTTAGATACAAAAATCATCAAAGTGGTATTGTCTCTTAAAAAAAGGAGCATTTTTTATACATACCATTATGAATTAAACTCATGACATCGTACTTAAAGGACACAACTATCTACCTGTTATGCTGAATTTAATTAGTTACCCAATAGATTAATGCATCAATCTGTGCCGGTTGAAATTCGTTAACTAAGATTTAATAAAATAGTCATCATACATCAAAGTTCAAAAACATAATAACCACACTTTGCATTTCAGGTATATATTATTCAAAAACAACCGTTCATATCATGTTCGTTTGTGTGCATTCCACGGATAAAGACCGACCAACTTGGACTAACAATGCACGGTCCTGTTGAGTGGGTGTTTTGACTTTTGATTATGGTTCCTCAAAAGTAAAGTGCGCATGATTAATTGTTCTGCTGCTGTTGTTATGCCTTCTCTTCAAATGTTTACTGGTGTGGAATGATCACTATGCCTTTCTTGGTGTCTGCTTCAAATATCAAAAGAACAGTTGAATCTGTGGTGCCTTCCACTGTTGTATCAATAGGTGTCTGCTTCCTATGGTGTTTGCCTCTCTATTTGTGTCTATTGTAACCCTAGTACGTAATTGAGCTGAGAATGTTGCTACTTTGGGTGTTATATTTCTGGAATAGGAGATACTTTTAGCATAGGTGATGTGTTTTCAGGTCTATCATATTTCGATTGTCCTGTTTGTTTTCTGCTCTTCTTATGGGGCTACCCTTGCTTATTGATCTATCTTTAAAAAAAAAAAAAACCTGTTCATACCATGTCTGAAAAATAAACTAAGATACTAAAATAAGTTTTATGCAACACATATTAATGATTAGGGGGAAAAAAGTCAAAGAAACCCTCCAATTATGAATTTTGTAAAAGATGTCACATAATTTGATGCACACCAATATCTTTTTCCTTAACTTATCAAATCATACGCATTGACTACTATTGATAAAATGAAAATCAATATATGATAAATCATACACAATTTCCCCATAAAATAAAGCACGTATAAAGTAGCCAATTATACTAATATGCACAAATTCCCGTGCGCGAGTAATATTGACGGTGGCTGCCATAATTTTTTTTTATATAACAGCTAGCTGCACCATTTTCTTTTCTTTTTTTTGGTTGTTTTGGTTTCTGTGTTTTGTTTTGTTATTTTTTTGTGGTATTTTTATTATTCTCTTTTATGGATGTTTTAATTTCCTATTATGCATATTTTCCTTTTTATAATCTTATAAATATGGAGTTATTCAGAACTATATTGAAAAGATGCGTGATACTTTTTTCAAAGTGTAACACTTGTTGTGATAGTCCCCTGTTGTGGGTATTAATGAATTTTTTTCCATTAAAAAAAATGTGTATATATATATATATATATATAGGTCCTTTGCGTTCCTTGCGTTTGAAAACTTACGAAATCAAAATTCATATGAGAAAGTACATTGAAAACATATGATTTGTACAATATTCAATTTATAGGCCAATCCATTTGTTTTTCACTTAGGCATTGGTATCATTTAAATTTAATTATTGAATATTTCATAAATAAATAATGATAAATAATTCTATAAATATTTGATAACCATAAATGGATAGCCGAATCTTAAACGAGGATGAACTTTCATTTTAAGCTTCTTTTTTTATTTTAATTTTATCGTAACCTAAATTTTGATTCATAAAAGACATTATTATTTGTACAAAACCGGCATACAAAGTGGTAGACTGACGGGTCCGATGGTCGGTCACATCGAATGGTTCCAATGCTTCTGGATATCGCATCACAGATATTCCCCTTAGTAAAAGATAGATGGATACATAAAGCACGATCTCATTCATTCATTCATTCATTGTTTTTGTACCATCATGTGTGTCAAACTGTACTGCCGTCCTTCTTTTCTTTTGTTGTGCCTACTTAATTTGAATTGTAGTCTTACCCGGAAGACGATGAGGAGACCACATTATGGTCGATGCTATAATTAGTTTCACTCAAAAGTGATCTTAACCAACCATTTTGGTAAGGTTATGATCAAACAAAAATTTGATCATGACTCTTATTTCATAAGTTTGTCACTTGTATCATGTGTATTGGCCCATTGGAAGTAATCATTGTTACTTTTTATTTTTATTTATTAAACCGCTCTTTCATTTATTGTCACTCTCACTAAATAACTTTGTTTATTGTTATTAAAATGTTTTTAACTTTTCATAAATAAATTAAGAAATAATTAAACTTTTATTTGTTTTGTATTTATTATTTATTATTTTGTCGTTTATTAGTTAATTATAGATATTCTTATAAATGTCCCTATGCTCCCAATTTAAATTTTTATTGTACACACACACTTATATGTATGTGATAGATTGATTAGTAGTCCCATTTGATTTTAAGAAGTTTAGTTGATGCTTAGGAATTTAATTGTTGTGTTTTTTCTTTTTTCTTTCCTAACAACCTTGAGGACAAAGTTGATTTGAAGGGGGAAAAGTTGATACGACCCAATTAGTAGTTGGGTCCACTAATTAGGCGCATATGAGTTAGTTAGTTTAGTAGGACTATAAATAAGGGGCTACACTATTGTGATTAGGAAGAAAATAGTTAATTATTGAATGAACTTAGTTTATTGTGGAGTCTTTCTCCCTTACTTGAAAAGGGAGGTCTAACACACACAAAAAGTATAAGTGCATGACTATTTTTATCTCAGCACAAAGTCTTTTGAATGATAAATGTACGTGAAGATAAACAAGAAAACTAAATGAAAAACTTGATTAAATTAAATAAATAATTAATTACAGCTTGAAATTAGAAAGATCGGATCAACCAAAAAATAAACCAAGAAATTCAAAGAAATCCATAATATTATTTGGCTTTTCCCTATGGCGTCACGGCATCGTTTTGCCCTGAACATGTTATGGTCTCCTTGTTTACTATTTCATTTTCAAATTTTAATTTTTATATTTCTATTTTTATGATTTTGCATAGGAGATACTGAAAATATTGAGAATAATAACTTAAAATCTTGTTTTAGTTTTCATAATCTTGTTTTTAATTTTCATTTTCTGTTTTTACTATTTTCATATAAAATTCTAAACACAAAAAATACAGAAAATAAAAATAAAAAAGAAAAACTGAAATCAACATACCCTTACTATTCTCTCATTCATTTCATGCAGCACATTTTCCATTAGGAGAAAAGTTTTTGGTTCATGATATATTTGTTGTTCTCACGTATCATTTATGAAACATTTATCTTTAATTTTTTTTTATTTTACATTCATAATGTCCTAAACATGTCAATGATCAATAAATGTAGAATGACATTAACTAACCGTAATAATTAGATAGTGAAGATTGAATAAAGATATTTTGGAAAAATTACTTTCAAATTAACCCTTGATTTTTAGTTTTCTTAATTCTCATTTATAAGCTAAAGTGACAAAGAAAACAAATCGGAGAGAATACATTGCAAGTGTTGAACCATTCATCTTGCAACTAGCTAGGGCCTATTTATGGTCAAACAAGGCGGAGCTAATTTTCAGCAACAGATCCCATTTGATTGACGGAATGGGTAAACTTGCTAGGAGGTGTAAATTGGATAAAAATTTTCTTTCCTCGAATGGTATCTCTTCCTCTATCTCTACAATTATTTATTACCATATAAAAATATAAAAATCAAAATAGATTATAAATTTACAAGTTATCAAATACATAATACCTATCCTTCACATATCAATAAATGATTAAAGGGTCAAAAAAATGAAACATAATTTGAGTACATAAAATTTGCATGTGTAAATTTGGGGACTTAGTGCTTTGTTGCATCTGTTCCTTTGAACTTTGTTCTTTTCTCTTATAGCCTGTTTTGTTGGCTAGTTTACCTATAACTATCTAAAGGGAAAAAAAAAAGGGGCCTATTTATAGGCAAATCTTGAGCTTAAATCTGAAACCAAATCAGGTAGTATTTGGCACTCGCTTGATACTTGAGCATGGGTGACAGTCTTCAAAAGGTTGTGCATCATTTGGCCACACATGATTTGCACTTTCCCTTCCTACTTCATGCATTGTTTGAGAACTTCTCATTAAATATAAGGCTAAAAGTGAGCTGAGTTAAGTCGAATTATACAAACTGACTTGATAACAATCAAGCCTAAAATTCAAGAGTTTAAACTCAGCTGCTAAAAGCTCACAAGTTTAAGTTAGTTCGTGAGCTGAATTGATTTAAATATGGATCAAGTCTCTTAATTTAATAAGTTAGAACCTTCACTATAAGTACATAGCTTATTTTGCATAATACATTATATATATTGAAAAATATACACATACCCACATATCGAGCTAACAAACTAGTAAATTGAATGTAGTAAAGTACAAGTTTGGCTTATGTGTTCACTAGTTAAGCTTATTAAGCTACGAACAGATCAAGTCCAAAATAACTTATGAACTGATTTGTCTCATTTCTCACTTCTAACCCTACTTGCATGTGTACATGCACATCAATTGTTGATGAAAACTGCCTTTTCTTTTATATTCATATTATGAAGCATTTTCCTTATTTGCTAGAGGATTCATTATTAATTGATATCAATTAATTGATTTTTTTTATATTAGTAACAATGAAATTTGAATCTATAATCTCATACAAATAATCTAAACCTCTCATCACTTTATAGTTTTAATTCAACAAATTATATATATATATATAGTGTCTTTAGTCATCAAGATCTTTTTAAGGAGGGTTAATTACCAAATTTTAACATTGAAAATTTAGGTCCCTCTAACTGTGGAGGAAGGAAGGCTTTCCATTCTAAGAGCGGACATTAAAACATATGACAGCTTTCTTTTTCAAATGGAATATTCACTATCAATAGTAGTGATTAATTCCTTTGAGATAGGCGCTTCTATTTTTCGATAAACCTTTGAGACTCTTTTTAATCAAAGCTTACAATCATATTCGTAGATAATTCTTTGAAAAAAAATGCATTGACAGGAGTATTATATTGTTGCTACATAAATAGCAATGTATTAATATATAGTTGTAAATTTCTATCATATAAATGGTGAATCTGTTAAAAGAAAAAAGAAACTCATATGTTACACATCAACGATTTTACCATATTCATCATATTGTAACTAAAATTCCTAATTATATACACAACAATCCCTACATGATGTTCAACAAATAACATTTTTGAAATAACTAATATCAAACTCAATACCTTTTTAGCTATGTTATTACTTCATCTAACAATCGTGACAATCCTAATTCTTATTCAATTATAATGGTTTTGTTTAGAAGGATTTGATACAGTGGTGAAAAATTGTCTTTTTACATACATAAAAATTCATGTTATCATTATATTATTTCCGCATAACAGCAATTTTTCCATAATTGCCGCCTTACATAAATATGAACTATATCATTATGTTTCACATGAAAAATAGTAGGAGATTAAATTTGATACATTGACAATGTGAAAAATTTTCACACTGTTATTCAATTATAATTTCTATTTGAGACTTTTAAGATAATGAATGGTTGAATGAATTTTTTTTTATCGATGTAGAAACATTTAATTAAATATATGTATAAAAGAATTTATATTGATAGTACATATAAATTAAATCCAAAAAATATAACATTTTTATGATATTTAATTAATTATATTTTTTTAATTAAATTTTGAATTCACAACTAAATTAAAACTATATGAAAAAGCGAAATTTCTATCTCAGAAAAAAATAAAATAAAATACAATGGCTAAAGCCAGC
Source organism: Dalbergia cultrata (assembly GCA_031216105.1). Lineage (NCBI taxonomy): Eukaryota > Viridiplantae > Streptophyta > Magnoliopsida > Fabales > Fabaceae > Dalbergia > Dalbergia cultrata. The sequence goes on along the minus strand of JAVHNL010000158.1, from coordinate 1,387 downwards.
AGGCAGTACATAACAATTGGTGCAGTACAAAACTGGGGTTGGTATTTTTCGTCTGCAGATGCAGATCCTAAACTCAAAGTGAGAGATGCTTTTCACAAGAAAATGCGGCCACCAGAACCAAGAAATTATCATGCTTTATGCACGGATGTGGCTCCGAAACCAAATATTACCAAATATGTGAAGTCTATAACAAAGCATTCAACAGGCAAACAAGTATAAACTTAATTAATGATACAACTATAGAAATTTTCTCTGTCTTCAAAACTTAGTAACTTAATCATTTGAATTGGATTAAATCATGCACGTTGACCATTTACCAAGAGGTTTTGTTCATGTCTTAAATTTATATTGCTGATGAATCCAGTTTACTTAACCTGTGTTTGGATTAGAGTTTACAATGAGAGTTTGCATTAACTGGATTTTGTGAAATTGATTTTAGTTATACCCAAGCTAGTAGCAATGTGATTTGTGTTTGAAAACTTCTATATCCAAAGATATTATGGAGAGATGAATAATGATTGAATGATGTTGGTTAAAATCATATTTGGATGTATAATTAATAAAAAGGACATGAATTTTATATCACACTTTTAATATTGCTTTTTATTTTATTTTTACTATTAAGATATTTAAGTAAGTTGTATTTCATTATAAAAAATTGTATAAATATTATTTTAAGATAATTTATAAAAAAAATAAGAATTTCATTTTAATATTGTTAATGAAGTAATAGTATTTTCCCTTATTATTCAATCATATATTTCTATTTGTAAAATTTTTAAGATAGGGAGTAGCTAATTAAGACTCTCTTGGTAATGTGAGGATGCATAATTGGTATTTATCTATTTATATATATATTGGCAGTGCATTTATGAATTTTCAACAAAACAACTACACAAACATTCAATCATATGTATTAATACATAAAATAAACATTTGACTTAATCATTTACTATCTTAAAACTATTACTTAAAAAAATTTAACATACAACTTTTTATTAATACTATATTAAAATTAATCTCTAACAATTAAGTTAAAAAATATTTTATAAAAATAACTTGAAAGGGCAAACATCAAGGCCTATTGCAAGCCTGATAATTTGCATAGATAGTAGGAAGCTTAAGAACATTAATTTAGCCCTCGTTTGGTGCTGTAGAAAATAATGAGGGAAGAGGAAAGATAAGGAGAGAGAAGGAGGAATTTTCTCTCCATGTGTGTTTAGTTTAGCAAAGAAAAGAAGCAGAAGTAAAAGAAAAAAAAGGACAGGTGGAACCATTCCAAAACTTTCTCCTCCAATGTGCGAAGAAAAAGTAACGATTACAAAAGAAAATGATACATTAACATTTGTACCCTCTAATAAAATAATTACACGTACATTGTCATAAC
>JAVHNL010000157.1:0-25000 GCA_031216105.1 Dalbergia cultrata | reverse complement strand
ATGCGCAATGTATGTATGTGTAGCCGCAACGAAAACGAAGGTATTAGTGATGAGCACTATGATGACCCCATAATTGAGAAGGGTGGTCCCTACGACCAAACATTACATCTGCAATGGTTGTGGACCCCTCTTCTCTTCATTTCCTCTCCTTCCCTTCCCTTCACGAAGCCCGGTGTCCACGTGCTCCTGTCTCCCCCGCTTCAGCCGTACCACCTAGCATTCAATGGGATCACGTGGCCACACCTGCAGCGTACGATGCTCCCCTTAATCCTAGCCCTTCCTTTTTCTTCCCTCACCGTTTTGTTTTGACTCCCTGCATTTCCCTCCCTCATTGTGTGCGTGTGTGTGTGTTGGGAATATTTTCATTTTTTGAGCCATTAAAAATGTTATACTTTTTATGAGCAGAAATTTATACTGGAAAGAGTGTTTTTTTTCTTCTGATATATAAATTAAGAGTTAAATCCTAGTTGCAACAAAGCATGATTGAATAATCTGCGTACTCTATTGTCAGTTCTACGTCCCGTGTTTATGGCAAGGGTGTAATAAAGCCATTGGTGATGATATGAAAAATGTATATAAGTTTGCATCATGCAGTTAAAGTGTTGTGCTAGTATTGGCAACTTGAATGTGTACTGTGCTTGCATGTTCTTTCTAAGGTCGGAAGTGAATTAAGTCAATTCATGGACTAATACTAAATCCATTTGCTAATAGTTCAACAAATAAATTGAGTTCACGTGCTCATAAATTGAGCTTGAGTTAAGGGTTTAAACTCGTTTATGTAACAAGCCAAATTCGAGTTTTACAATATCAACTGATAATAATTCATAAACTGGCTTGATGTGTGCACACACCCACATTATTAAGCCTAAAAACACAATATATTATACTATCATTATTGTATTGAGACTATGTTCTTATGACTAAATGTCTTAGCTTATTAAGCCTAAAGCTTAGTAGTCTCTATCTAATTGAAGTCATTTTATTAACTTTGAGTGCGCAACCCGTGAGCTAGCTCAAACTCAATGAGCTTTTGATATACCGAGTTAAGTCTAAAAATTATATTTACTTCTTGATGACCTGGAAATCTAGCAGTTCAACTCACTCCCACCATTAGTTCTTTCCATTTGTTACTTCTATGGTTTTGGACATTATAATTACTCAGATATTTTTATCATATGACCGATCTCAAATTCCAAAAACAATGGAAATAATTTGGATTGGCAGCAAGCCCCTTCATGCATTCATTAGTGATGAAAGAACTGGTGAATTGCATTGTACATCCATATTCGCACAATGCACAATATTGCAGGGCGAGAGGAAAGCTACAAAAGTTACACAACAAAATGTCAGTACTTGGACCTACTGACAGAATGAACTTGCCACTCGTGCTTGATTCGATTTGAGGTTGTTCTCGCTGCCATTTTATATATATTGTGAAGATCTGTGTGATGTACCATCGTTAAGTTTTTGAGTTTGATGGGCACAAAGTTAGTTGTAATGTACATATATTGATATATAACGATCTATTTTTGAATTTTTTTTAGCACCATTTGATTGAAAATTTCCACTGGAATTTAAGTAGATGAAAATCTTGAACAGGCACAACTTGTACAAGACCAATAAAGGGATCCCACTTCATTTTTTTTTTTTTTAAAGTTTGTGTCAGGTTATGTTTGAAAGATACATTGTTGGGTATTTTTAGAGTAGAGAAGAGTTGGTGCTCAGTCTTATTGAATGTTAAAATATTAGTGTTGTGAGTGACAATTGTCTTCTACTCTAATTTTTTATTGCAATAGGTAAGGTGTTGAGCATTAAATAGTTTGAGTTTTTTCTTTTCATAAATTCTACATAAGATAAACTTAAATAGTATCTATTAACATTTTGTCCTCTTGATATGATACCACTGAGATTCCAAATGCCTTTTTCCTGAGTATATAAAAACATGTCATATGACGAAATAGCAGTTTCTATTCGCCGTCCTTGAACTCCAATTTCACCATGTATATATTTGTTGAGGTTGGCTATGCTTACAATTGATGTGAGGTGATATGTGCACTAGAAAAGACTAAGACTTGCACTAAGTTTTTTATATTTATTTTATATAATTTTTAAATCAGATGGTGAGAAACAGATATTTTGTAAAACGAATAAAAGTAATAAGTTTTAAAAAAAATTAATGCACTAAAGATATTAAAAACTTAAAAAGATTCACTCATCAATACAAAACTTATCACTTTTAAATTTTTTTTCCCTAATACTCATTAGAAAAACATTTTTTAAAGTATTTACATGTCTTTATTTAATTTAAGCATAGGCAGTTTGTTTTGCAGTAGAAACATGAAAAGTGAAAACACACGTTCCAATGTAAAAATCCTGATTTCCCAAGTGCGTTAAAAGAAAGAAATCTCACTCCTCTTCTGGTCAAAATCGATTTTGACCATAGAAATAGAATTACTATAAGTTTTTTCCTGAAAACAATATTAAACATAGTAAATTAAGATTACCTATGATAACATCGATAATAATAAAAGGTTTTAAAAAGAAAAGTGTGGCGGAAACTGCGGAGTAGTTAAACAGTAGAGAAACTTTAATATCCCAGCTCAGCAATCACACCCAGATCGATGCTCAGGGAGAGTGAGTCACTCAGAGGCCGAAGAAAACTTTAAAGGAAAGGAAACAAGAAAAAAGGAAAAAAAAAAGAGATGGGACGGGATGAGAATGTGACTGTGAAGTGTGGTGTGGACGTGCGGGTATGTGATCGTACAGGAGAGTTTGAAAGTAGGGTTAGGAAAAGGCTAAAAATAATAAGGTAATGATGAAAGAATCGCATTCAAGCTACCCCACTTTGTCTTGTTGTGTGTGTTTGACTGGGAGGCAACTGCCCGTAGCAGGTAACAGGTCGGTTGGTTGACCGGCACCAGCAGGTCATCCGCATAGGAAATGAAGGAAAACTGCTACTACTTTTTTGACCCTACCTGGCTAGTTCGACTCCTCCCTCCATTTTAAATTAAAAGTGTTTTTCACTGGGTAGTATATTTATAAATCAATATATTTAAATATAATTTGTGTATGTCTAAAAATCCAAATATATTATTTCTGAATATATTTAAGAAATAAAAGAGATATTTAATTTAAAATAAAAAAATAGTATATAATCAGTTCTCTATATATTATATTAATAATATAAAAATATACTATATATTATGTATAATATCTCTATTTTAAAATGAATATATATTTTTTTTATTTTTTAGATTCATTTATAAAAATATATTCGGACATAACTTGTATATAGATATATCACTTTATGAATAAATTTAAAATGAAAAAAAGATATTTTATTTTAAAACGAAGAGAATAGTAATGAAAAAGGGTCTCTCCCCAATCTCAGTCTTAGGTCCTTTAATTTGGTGGTGTTACGGTGAATTGGTATTATTGGCAAAGTGAATTGCTAGCTTTGGGTTTTATTTAATTGTTTTTTTATCTTGGACCTTAGCACTTAGTTTAAATGCCATTTTACATAAGCTAATTCTGAAACAAAGGGACATCTGAAAAAGGGTAACTAAAAATAAAAAGCACCATTATTTTAGTGTGGTGTGAGTCAGTGCTGGCTCTTTAAATTGGTATGATAATCTCTCTCTCTCTCTCTCCCTCTCTCTCTCTCTCTCTCTTTCTCTTTCTCTGTCTCTTTCTCATTCACTCTTGCCTATATATAAGAAGCTATATGTGGGTTAGGGTTTTCAGAGTGAAGGGGGGCAAAGGTTTCAGATGTGATGATGGCCAGGGTTGGTGTGTTGAGGGGAATGTTGGCTGGCTCGAGGCTTTTCACAAAGGAGGTTCTCAGTTTGGAAGAACTATAAGGCTTCGGACCAGGCTTCATTCCCCTCAAAAAACTTGTGTTTTTAATTTGTTGGGGTCATTGTTATACTCCCTTTACATGCATGTGTGTATGCCTTCTTATTCATTTGGACTTCTACTATTGTTGAAGTTCCTAGATACAACTTCAAGCATGTATGAGGTGCGAAGTGTTCATGCTATATAGCCCTGTAAAGGTTAGGTTGAGAGGAATGTTGTCTGGCTCGAGGTCATGGAGGATCTAGGCACTGACTGGTGAAAGTCCTTCAGTGGTTGAAAAGTTTCCAGGGTAGTTAATGGAAATTTTTATGCCCCTCTGACCCTAAATGATTCTCGGACCAGGCTTCATTCCCCCCAGCCAACATTTGCTATTTGTGCTGCTTCTGCTGCTGCTTATTTTGGATTGATTATAATTTATGTGTGAAGATCAATCATGATCTATTGATCTTCATCTCTGGCCCCCATATATGGGTTGGTAAGGCTATAGTTTCAGTTCTGCTTCGTGAATTATATGTACTTTCTAGCTATTTATGGTGTGTTTTTCTTGTTTTGAATCTTTCTTTCCGATACAGCAAAAGAAGAGGCTCTTTAATTGTTAATTTTTCAAGGTTAGAGAATTTCCAGCTCCATTGATCATTATATTGTTAATTTATGGAATGCTTCTTGTCCATTCTTATAACGACCATATATGTACTTTTGTTTACCCCTTTTCGATCTAGCTAGATTTGTTTCCATTACATGCACCCCGCACCCGTGACTAACTCAGGTACTGATCCTTTATGATATCTTTTTTGTTTTACATATATATATATATATATATATATATATATCAGTACTTTTCCTTCTAGCCTTGTTCAGTTGTTACTTGTATGTACTGATCTCATGATAGCTTAGCTTCTTCACACTTTCAGGTTTGAAAGACTGAAGAGTACTACTAAAAACGACTTTTTGTAGTTTTTGAAATATTCAATTGAGTCATTCTTCAAATGAGACAAAAAAGTAAGAAAAACGAAATTCAATTTGCAGGATGATGCACATTTAGATTATTGTTATTATTTAATTTCTTGTTCTTAGCACTGATAAAGATTCAACCCTGACCCCATGTAAAACCTGGCCCTTGTATCTATCTCAGATGGCACAGATTAGAGTTAGAGAGGCTGTAGACTCGCATGCACCACCAACCCCCAAGTCCAAAAGCCTCTCTAGTTTTCTGTAATATTAATTAATTTGGCATCAGCATTTAACAGATGAAAGAATGTGTGAATATAGTGATATTATTAATTATTAATATAATAATAAGATGGCTAATCAGCTCCCGAATGTTCATTTCTTGTGGACAAGAAAGGTGAAAGGGATGTTATGTACAGTGAAAGGGAAAACCTATCAGATGTGAAATTCTTTCTTCCTTTCTCTATCCCTGGCTGCAGTACTCTTAGCCAACACAGCTCTGCCTCTAGGTCTTTTTCTAGGGCTTGTTTCAAAGCATAACATAATAACATCCCTACCCTTCTCTCTTCTGAAGTCCTTTCAGCTTTCTTGAATTAACCCCTTCTCAGTGTACCGGTGAAAATCATAGGGAATGGAAAACCTCTCAATTCACTGGAGGGGAAAAAAATCAAAAGGCATCATTTTCATGAATCTGAATGGAAAATTGTACTTCAGGTAAGGTAAATCAACAGTTACTTAGTCAATGCAGTAAAAAACTTAAAGGGTCAGTTTCACCCTTAAATTTATTTTTATAATAAAATTATCATATAGTACAGAATATATTTTTTTTTAATATACACGTCCAAATTATTATTCATTTTAATATACCTTATGTATAGCATATGATATGATATGAGCTATTTGAAATATAACTGTTGAATTTATTGTGTTTTGTTGTGTAGTGAAATGCCAGCCCTGAGTATTAATAAAGTCATGCACTAGCTAGCTAGTTGCTGAAGCTGCTGAGGCATTATACATGTGAAAGGAGTGAATGAATGAAAAGAAAGGGGGTGAAGGAGAATGAATGAAAGAAATAGACAGATAGGAGTATATACATGGAGATATTTATAAGAGTAAGATTTAAGCAATTTAGTATACGTATGTGCTGGAACAGTTAACGAGAAGCAGTGAAGAGAGCTAGCTAGGGATTCTCTCTTGTGTCACTATTCCTAGAGAACAGATATATTATGTTTCCATTATCATGATGACCCAGATGTCTGTATGCATAAGCTGGTGCAAAACCAAACCTGGAAAATAGAGAGAGAAAAAACTGTATACATATATACGCGGGTGTGTGTGGCTCTGTGTGTTTTAGTGTAACGTATTTATGGGGCTTTTAAAGTTGTTGAAAATTCAGAGACCATCTTTGGAAATGGTTGGATCAGCAAAATCAGCTTCTTCGTCTCTCCTCCTTTTCGTGGACTCATAGTGATTTTCTTTTTTTTTATCTAACCCCTTATGTGTTTGAATACATTTATAGTAAAAATAAATCTGACTAAATTTATTTAAAATATGCTTAATTAGCTAGGAGTCTTCCTCACTCTATCATGAATATAGCCGTATACTACTAATAATACGAATATTATTTAATTTACAAATTTTCAAGAAACGTATCATCCTATTTATTATTAGATCGGATATAGTGTTTCGCTAATTATGAGTATAAATAATATCTTATTGTACAAATTGATGAGATTCTGTGCTTGTACAAATATAATTTATCACGATGATAAGGTAAAGTACTCACCAATCATAATAGAGATCTTGTAAGCAATTGAAAAGTGAATAAGCAGTATTACATGGATCTAAAAAAGAGAAAGAGAGTAGTAAATGACGACTATCTGACGGTTTATTGGGAAATGAAACGGAGAGAAAGGGAAAAGAGCACACACAGACAGCTAGCTACTCCGTCCTTGCTTCCTTTCCTGCTCGGGGATCGTTTCATCACAAATTTGGTCTCTTTAAAGAGAGAATGGAAACACAAAACAAAGCGATCCCTCTCTTTGCTGACAATTTCATCGTCAATTTATTAGTACCACCGGTAGGTACGTGATATAAATCAATTAAGGTCATGTGCGAAAATTAAGTTAATAATTAAATTTTATTGATCTTTTAACAATAAAGATAAAAATATTATTTATCATTTATCATGAATTATTTTTTTAATTAAATAATCATGTTCATATTTATTTATTCTTACTCATCATAAATACAGAAGTAAAATGTACAAAAGATAATTAATACTTTCATAAAATGTAAAAATGACTTATATTTTAAATTGAATAAAAAAATGAAAAACAACTTATGTTATCTTAGTGGGGAAATCATTTCAGCTGTTTTAATTTCTTCCCACAGCCATCTAGGAAACAGTTTTCCAACACAGCTATACTCTTTAGTATTTGATATGATCACTTTTATGCAGTATTTGATTATGGAAAATAGTGTTTATTTGAATGTAACGTAACATTGGTCAAAACAAAATTATTTACACAATTATGGATAAAAAATATGGTAATTTAGTAAAACTCTACTATAATCATTGCTTCAAAATGTGAATGTTAGTTTACTAAAAATTACAATTGCAGGGATCTTTCTCAATCAATCTCTAATAATAATAATAATAATAACAATAATACTTAAATATGGTTTTATCCTTGAAAAATAAATGAATTTTGGTTTTAATCACTGAAAAATTTTGTTTGATTTTGATCCAAAATATTTCTAAAACTGTTTGATTTTAATTTTTGTCATATATAATTATTGATTGTTATATAGAATTGAAAAACCTAACTTTTCATTAGCCAGTTTAACATTTAATGTAGATTGTCTAATAATAGAGACTAAAACAAAAAATATTGTAGAAATATATGGACTAGAACCAAATGAAAAACTTTTCAAATATCAAAACCAAAATTCACTTATTAAAAACACATTTAAACCAAATAATAATGATTCAATTCAAAAAAATGATAATCATATAGGGTTTAGTTCTCGGGTTGTTTTTGTTGTTTTATGGCTGTGGCCCCTTCATATCCTAGCCAAAAAAATTAATAATAATCGTGTGTAAGTCATTATTTCACAAATGCCAAATTCAACTTCAAGATCTTCCAACTCACAGCATAGCACAAACAAGACAGCCAATATATGTTAATCCAAAGAAAGCTAATGTTCCAAAAATAGGAAAAAAAAAACATTTTAAGTTTAAACAATACATTCGAATCATAATCGATGGATTTATTTTGTCGAACACAACTAAGAAATGAGGACAACTGCAATGTATATTAATGTTTTGAATTGAAAACAATTAACTGCCATGAAATATTAAAATAAAAAATAATAATATTTCCATTTGAAATTAAATGACATTTAAAGTTAGAGAAAATTACATTAACTTTCTTTGAGATTTAGTGTAATTACACTTAACACTCTTTTATTTTATAAAACTATCATTGACCTCTCCTAGGGTCCACTAAAATTACATTGACATGTATATATGGATACTTATTTGTTAATTTAAATGCCTAAAAAAGATAATATAAGACATATGCATTTAATAATAAAATTGTAATTTTTTTGTAATATTTAACACATTAATTGAATAAAATACTTTTTAATCATAGAAAAATGAAACCAATAACTATTACTTAGGATAAAAAATAGAGATATTTAAGTTTAGTTCATATATATAAATATGTAAAATATTATCACTTTGTCATTGATAATCATATACATGTTATGTATTATCTTCTTTATCATATAAATTAATGAATTAATATTTATAGGGAATGTCAATTTAAGTTTACAAAATAAAGAAATGTCAAATGTAATATTACATTAAACCTTTAGAGATGTGGGTGTAAAAGTTATTGTATGGAAATTAAGAAAATTAATAAATAATTTTTATTTTTTAAAATATTAATATAAAGACTAAATTATTCCTTTAAGGAGCCCAGCTCTGCCTAGGCCTCCTGGTTTGAGTAGCAGTAATATTTTACTTTACTTAATTTCCCATCGGCTCATAAAAAGTTACTCTCAAATGGAGTAATAACTGCTAGTATCAGATTTTGTGGCTTGTTTCATACTCTAGCAGAAAATTAATGCGCGCGGTAAAATTTGTACTCCTACTCAGTGGTCACTGAAATTAAAGAAAGTTGAAAAGCATGCTTCGGCTTTAATTACTCTTTGAATAGATATTCCCCATACATACATAAGCCCAAATGGTATAGTCAATTTGAAGAAAATAAAATAAAAAAAATCAACAAATACAAGCCAGTCCAGTATATTAACATGGATTGTGCGAATGCATGACCATCCTTATAAATAATCTAATCTAATCTAATAAATATTCAATAGTAGTGTTCACTGCTGTAATATTCTCACCATGTTAAATGAATAAATAATTTTCCTTGAATGCATCATAAGAAGATTCTCATAACAGACAGTATAAGAGATGAGAGAGAGAGAGAGAGAGTGAAAAGCATTTTATGGGAAAAGGGCGGTGAGATTACTTGAATTGCAAGCACATAATATGCATTGTGTCTGTCTTCTCTACGCGTTGAAGAAGTGATGGGTCCGTTTGGATGCAATCCTATCCTATCAGTCTCTTCTTACATCTTTTTTCTTTTTGTTTTTTCTCTTTAATTTTCTTTCTGGAGTATAGAATAACTGTTAGATCCACTTCTTGTCCAGTGTTCAACAGTCAACACCGTGACTCATTCAACAAACACACGCTGTCTCCTTTTCTCTCATATTTATATATATGTGCATCAAATTAACACATAAACAAACGAGGTCTGATATTTTTGACGCACCAAATCAGCGCATCCATCGACTCAGTGAGAGAGAAGGTGAGGAAAAAAATAAAATAAAATAAAATAAAAATACAAAAAACAAGAGAGAGGAAGGAAGAATCAAGGAGGGGTCCGAGTGTGCGTCACTGCTATGCGTACAAAGATTATTTCCCTAAACAATAACAATGTCTTCAATATCCCATGGGGTGTTGGAGGCATTCACGTCATTTTTATGGGTGCTCTATATGTGCTGTACTGTACTATAATCTATAATGGCCTAAACATTGTGCCGCACCTATATATATATATATATATGTTAATTACCTAGGTTGTTATACACCGGTGAATTGGCAGCTAAATGGTCACCAAAAAATGCAAGAACTTCGTTGTTTACCTCTTTAGGTTTAGCTGACTACCCACCATGATCCGCAAGACATCTTCGTGACTATAGGTCAAAACTTGACAATGGTAAATTATAAGATGGACCCTTTATGTTTGAGTTCATCATAGACCTCTATTATTAATCATTGGATGATTACTATTTTTATTAAATGATTTAATTCAACAACTAATAAATAGGAGGTTTATCATAAAACCCACTACTTGGCAATTAGTTGCTTCTCTTTGTCTTAAATGCAAGTAAAAATAACTTTGAAGGTAAGAAACAAACATTTGTGTCGTGGGTTTTAAGATGAACTTCATATGTTTGGTCTATTATGAATCCCCTATTTATTGATCATTAGATCAAATTATTCAATAAAAATAATATTAATCTAATAGTTAATAATAGATAGTTCATGATAGACCTAAAATATATGATATTCACCTTATAATTTGCTCATTTGTATACCTAGTATATTTGTAATTAATTATGTATTTGTATGTTAGTATGCACATTCATGGGTGATTTTGTGGTATACTTTCAGGCATTTAATGGATATCTAAGGGTGCGCTTGAATAGCCTGGCTTCATAAAACAATTCTTACTTTTCATTTTTTTCTTCTCAATTTGTTTCTTATTTTCAAAATTTTATGAAAGAGCCAGTGAAAATTAGAAATAAAAATTGAAAATTGAATTTTTTTTTAATTATAAAATTATCTAATTTTCATTAATTTTTTACTCCTAAAAAAATAAAAACAAACGAATTGGAACAGAGAATGAAAAGTAAAAATAGTTTTATGAAAACAAACACACCATAATTCCGTGGATTTTCATAGACTTTAACTAAATAATATCGAAAGAAAACAATCTGATAACATAAGTCAGTTTTTCATATTTGATGAACCAAAAGGCTGTGGTGTTTTATGGTCTCGACATTTAAAAGTCACGAATACTTTTAAGAGCACATTATGATCTATTTTTCAGATCTCATTTCTTCCTTTTAAAATTCAAAATATTAATATGACCTTACCCTTATTAATGACCATAAATATAAAAAGTACCTTTTTAATATTTATATTCATTCTTATCGTTTTGGATTATTAGAACATATTTACTAAATACGACTATTGTTGCTTGTTAAGAGCAACCTCTGTATTATACCGAATAATAATACTATAACTTTGCAAGAGTATCTTTTTGAGAGTTTAAAAATCTTGACACAACGCTAAAAAGGCGACAAAAATATCAAACCAAGTCTTAAAAATCGAGTTCTTTAAAATGATTTCAGTTACTATTCAAAATATTAAATGCAAAGAGAATTGTTTTGTGATAAAAATAAATAATTAATTGAATTTTTTAATGAATAAAAAAATCAATCACAAATTAAGAAAATTGTTTAATGAGGATAAGTTACAGTGATTAATTCTGATTATGTTATTTACTATACTAACTTTTGTATTATTACGTTTGTTATGCAATATAATCCACTAAAAAATGTATGCTTCAATAAAAATATATGTCATTAACATACTGCTCGATGGACCCAACCATTGGGCTTCTGCACGCGGAACATTAGAGTTTGCGCTAAGGAAGCAAGCCCAGTTATGATCCCACAGATAAAAGCATCATCAAGCTCATCAAGCAAATTGTGACAAAAAAAAGAGCTCATCGCTCATCAAGCAAAATGACACAGCAGTGAGTTGGGACAGTGGCATTTGATAGGTGATATGCATTAAAACTATTAAGGGATGAAGTCTGTTATGAGTTGTTAAAGTAGTTAGAAGTTGTTAGAACTTAGTTGAGATTTGTTATAGTCAGTTCAATCTGTTATTGTGATAAACTTTCATTACAAGCTATTGTAATCAGTGTCTATATATACACTGGACCCAATTGTTCAAGCTTGATAGCATTGAAAAAGTTCTGACCTTGAGATGGCGTTGGTGATGAAGGTACTATATTCTTCATTCAGCCCATCCAAGATAACTTTTCTGTTTTCTTCTGCTGTTATGAGCGCTCCCACTGCAGCAAGTGAATCAACAATCTTCTTTATCTTTAGCAGATATTCAGGAGCAGTGTCTCCTTGCTTCTTGATATACAGCATTCAATTGCGGCTTAAGTTGTTTAACCTTTGCTCTGGTTTTGGAAGCAGAATAAGTTTCTATTTTGCTGCAAACTTGGTGAGCGAAATATCACCCTACCATGCGATTTGTGAAGTTGCTCTCCATAGAAGCCAACAACCAAGCAGTTAGATGATGATCTTGCTGCTCCCATTCCATGCAAGCATCTGATAGTGATTCTGCATCTTGTTCAGACGCAAGCCTCTGTGGCACCTTTTCCTTGTCTAGGTAGGTGCTTTTGCAGCTTGTAGGCTTTGATGGTGAAGAACTCAAGCCATTGCCCATACATGAGCAAAAGATTAATTAGGTGAACTAATCCCTATGGACAACAAGCACTCTTAGTCTTATGCATTTGGAGCTTGCTGGAATTATCTGTCTTCTCTTTGAAAAGGATTATATAGAGGACACACAATTTCATGTGTGGGATGAGAAATTTCTAGGTATTTGCATAGTAAAAGAACAGAGTAAATTTTCTCTTGCCACTTATAAGACTAATTCTTTTTTCCTTGTCAACGAAAATATATTTACAATAATTTAATTACATCAATGATGTTCATGATTCTCATGAATATATATTTCCTCTAATTAGAGCTACTCAAAACTTCATTAATTAGGATTGGAAGGTTAACAACCATGGTGATCACCTTAGAACTAAGGGTGCTTTGGATGAGCCTTTTTTTTCTTTTATTCAAAATCACTTTTTTTGTAAAAATAAAATCATTTTCTGTATATTTAAATGATTTTTAAAAAATATTCAGCATAAAAAAATAGCTTTTAATGTTTTTATAAAACCTGAAAAGAATAGCTTCTGAAATTTTTTTTTTTTAATTTATAAGCTATATATGAAGCTTGATTATCAATTTTTTTAAAATCTAAAATAAACATAGTCTAAATTTGGCCACAAACTTCATTTAGGTTTTAAGTTTGTTTCATAGTTACTACTTTTTCCTTCTTTTTTTTTTTTTTTTTGTTAGGGTATAGGGGGGATTTTTTCGAGCATTCTCCTGGGACTCAAACTGATGCACTTATCAAGAAGGCAAATCATGCTTTCACATTTGAACTTTCCCAAGTGCCTACTTTTTCCTTTTTGTCACACACAATTGGATAGGCAGAAGGGAACAAGTGGTCTCTGACCACATCTGCTGGGTCGAACCGTTACTGATATATATTTCTCGAGTTAATTGTTGATTCATTTGGGCTTTGCAGAGTTTGTATGATCCATTTGTAATTTTATTTGGATTTGTGCCCAGTTTTTATTAAATGGAGTGGGGGCCCAAAAAATATTTCTTGACAGTAAAAAAGCGAGCCCAACAAGATATGAGGAATGGGTCCCCATGCAACACTGCCAGCCTAGCCACATATTGTTCAACAGTATTAATCAAGGCCTGGAGAAGCAGTCTTCTAAAAAAATAAACAGTAAAAAATTATTATAAAACAAATTGATAGAAAGCCCGATTTATTGAGAATGCTACAAGATGGGAATAACAAAGACCACAAAAATGGTTTACGAAAAAAAAAAAGGAGCACAAAAATGAATAATTCATAACCCCGCTTAATTTTTCCTTTATCTACAAAAGAACCTTGTATCTATTTCTTTCAGCAACTTCTCAGCAGTCAAGACAAAGAACACAAGGCAGACATCTTATGATTTTGACCAACATTAACCAATGAGTAATGTTATTTGTACAAGTAATTTGTAGAATGCTGTATCAACAATCTCTCACTTGCCACTGGATAGGATGTGAGACTCTGATTAAGTGGGGTACTCATCTCATTTAATGGTGAATGAGAGTATTTGACATAGTATCCCATAAATTGTATATAGATGACATTTTAATTGACAAATCGTTTGAATCTTGATTATGACCAGTGGTGTGGATTCCTTTCCTTTGGTGAAAGCAAGAGAACAACAAAACAGAGCACTGGAGACCTAGGAAGTTGATGCCTGTTCCCTGTAAGTTAAGATCTTTCCGAAGAAAATAAGGATGTCCTTCTCAGTTGTTATCTTCATGGAGAATTTCACTTCATGTGACACAACCAAACCACAGATTCTGAATAACAACACTCAACTCAAATGTGTCATATGACTTGGATATTATTTATCATAAGAATTCTTTAATCTTCATCTTATAGTAAGATGAGAGATGTTCAATCTATGCAACTCAAGCAGTCATGTCAAGGGATAACACAATTAATATTTTTTTATTTTCAGATTACTAAGAGGTGAAAAAAAAGGGATTTTTTCAAAAAACTTTTTAGCCAATTGATACACATTTTAAGTAATAATTAAATTAGTATCAAGCTAAGTATCGTAAGAACAAAAGAATTATTAAAACAGGTCACAATGATGTGAAAATTCACCATGTAACAAAATTGAAAAATATGTTTGGCTATTGTTTTATAAACAAAGTAGATGCCAAAAGTAGAATTAGGTAAGGTGTTACGTATATTGGTTTTTTAATAAGAGGTCTCCATTTTGAGTTCTATAAATAAGAAAAATTCTTGTTAGGAGATCCTTATCCCCTTAGTAGACCTTTGTTAGATCGAGCTGGATTAGTTGGATTCCTAATAATAGGGCTCCATATAAAAAATAAAAATATAGATTGAAGAAGTTTTCCTAAGAAATGCTTTTAATTAAGTTCAATAAGTTCTTACAAATGATATATTGACCATTAAACTCAAAAAGCAATCTCAAATTACCGTAATGCATTATTTAAAGTGTAACCTTAGTCGTGTATTCATAATAAATTCTATTTATGATGACAAATCAATCATTTAAAAAATATATTCTAAAGATATAAATATATAGATATTATAAAATTATTGGTTGATATAGTGTGACACATAAGATTTATTGTTAACTCAAGTTTATATTATTATTTCTCTAAGTTAGATTATGATAATACATAGTAGTAGGTCTAGCTAGCAAGCAAGCTTATTGTTGACAGGAAAAAAATAGGTCTATGATCTGCATATGATAAAGTGACATGTCCATAAGAAAGTGCCGAATGGAAACGACCGTTTTCAAGTGGTTGAGAGTCCTTTCCCTTGGTTGAGATCCTTGCTAAGGAGTGATTATACTATATGGGATTTTGTTAAGACATAGAGCCTGTGTTGCTGTGTTGCTTTCTTTGTTCTTCTTTTCTGAGGCATCCAAAAAATAAAATAATGGGAGAGTGGACTTCCTGGATGAAAATTTTACATGATCTTATTAACTAAGGTCAACCTTTTTAATTAATAATAAAATTCTACACATAACAATTTCATATGAAATTTTAAATTTGTGAAGTTCCATTCCTCTATAATGGAACAATTCCCACAAGAATACTTCCCACCACAGCAGACGTTAAAAATCTTACGAAAATGACCAAAACAACCATAACCCTCCCTGGATGCTGTTGGAGCCACAAGTTCATCACCAACACTAAACGACAGAAAAAGGAGAAAAAAAATAAACTAGTGGCTACGATGCAAGAGTAACTGTCACACTGCTGCCTTGTAATGTAACAACACCTCACTCCACCACACTTTAGTCTCAACGTATCTCTTCCGCCCATGATCTAGTTAGTTCTCATGTTCACCTGCTACGGAGCTTCAAGCACAAACCTTGGAGCTCACCCTCTGCGGTTCCCCTCCAAACCAGAAGCCACACACCCAAAGTTTCTACCCCTGAGCCTCTTCACTGGCCACTCTCAGAGCATTGCATCAGTTTCTTCAGTTAGAAGGACCAACTTTAGACCCAGATGCCAGTTCAACAATTACTGTAGGAATCAAGGGAAAGATGGAAACTTTGGGGGAAAAGAAGAGGAGGGTCAGGTGCATTGTGAGGTGCATGTGGTTTCTTGGAGGGAACGCAGAGTAAAGGCCGAAATCCATGTTAATGCTGACACTGAGTCTGTTTGGAATGCTCTCACGGATTATGAGCATCTCGCTGATTTTATACCCAATCTTGTGTGGAGGTAATGCTGCTTTGAAGCTTTTATTATAGCAAATAATAGTATTACTATTGATTATCGATATTTAAAAAAATGAGTTTTTTTTTTTTAATATGTGGGGATTGAATTAAATGACATAGTTTTGTGAGCATTTTTTGTTGTTGTTGTTGTTGTTATCAGTGGGCGAATTCCTTGTCCATATCCAGGAAGGATATGGTTAGAGCAAAGGGGATTCCAAAGGGCAATGTATTGGCATATTAAAGCACGCGTTGTGTTGGATCTTCAAGAATTGATACATTCAGTAAGCATCTCTTAACACCTGTTACTAATTGGCTATTTGATTCAATTCAGCTTGTAGTAACTAGTAATAGTGAATTCTTGTTTGAAATGAGCACTGTGGCCACTCCAAGCCACATTTTCTTGTGTTTTTTCCCCCATGATCCATGTACAAGACTTTATAGTTTCCATTCCCAGTGGAGATGAATTTCATGTTTGATAGATTAGCACTGTGGCCATGAATTTCATGTTAGATTAATACTGCGCGGTGCCTTTAATGCTTCAGGCATGGGATCGAGAACTTCGCTTTTCCATGGTTGATGGGGACTTTAAGAAATTTGATGGCAAATGGTCCGTAAAATCTGGAACAAGGTGCGATTTATTTCTCGATGCTGATACTATATATTCTAATTTTGTTCTCTGAACTCATGGCACACTTGTCACAATACAAATATGTTTGTATATGTAGTGTATCGTATCAATCAAAAAGTATGAATCTAAAAAAGATGCAGCACACTCAAAATTTGAGATCTTGGATCAAGTTCTGGAAATCTTTCTGTTCTAATACGTTAATAAGAATCTGCTATACTTCCTCTAAGATATGCCAAAGTTTGTACAATAATTCATTTGAATTGTGTCATCACATCAATATGTTTAGAGTATGTTCCTCTTTTGTACGGACCAAAATGCAATGAAGTATTCTATATGACATCTTTTAACTTTCTATGTGAGAGAATGAAAAATTTCTTGGCAAACTTACCATATGTGATAGTGCACTCAATAAGATGATGAAGCTTTGCCAAAATAATTCACAGCAAATCAAAGGTTTAACTGAGACTTTCCATATTTACATTAGTCTCATTCATTATCATTTTATTTTTCCAATTTTATGTATCAATTCTGTTTATGCAGGTCATCAACAGCAATTTTATCTTATGAAGTTAATGTGATACCAAGATTCAATTTCCCAGCTATTTTTTTGGAAAGGATTATCAGATCTGATCTTCCTGTGAACCTTCGAGCTTTGGCTTACAGAGCTGAAAGAAATTTTATGGGGAATCATAAACTTCCACTGCCAGAAACTTCTCTGGCTATTAATGGGTCAGGCATCAAGAAGATAAATGCCATTTTGTGTGAACGTGATAAGTTGCTTCCTGCAGAGAACAAAGAAGTATTTGCCAACTCAGTTTCTGGTTCCTTGCCCATATCTTCCAGTGAGGTGACCAGCAAATGGGGTGTATTTGGAAAAGTTTTCAGGCTTGATAGGCCTTGCATGGTGGATGAAGTTCATCTCCGCAGATTTGACGGACTTCTGGTAATAGATCCATACAAAGTTATTATGAGGTGCCCTTAATTCTAACAATGACTTATTTGTATAGTCGAAGTTTCTAATAAAGTGATTTTGATGTGAAGGAAAATGGAGGTGTTCATCGCTGTGTTGTTGCAAGCATAACAGTTAAAGCTCCTGTTCGTGAAGTATGGAATGTCCTGACTGCCTATGAGGCTTTACCTGAGTAAGTCATTTAGTTTTCTTGTTTGAGCTAGATGTATTGGAAACATACAGTGGAAGATTTCCAGACCTAATGTTCTATCTCCCTAACTTGTCTCCAAATAATTTGTGGCAGGATAGTTCCAAATTTAGCAATCAGTAAGATTTTATCACGAGAGAACAATAAAGTTCGCATTCTTCAGGTATGGGACAATGTTAATGAAGTAGGGTCTTAAAAAAACATCAAAGCTGTTTATCCTAGCTTGTTTCTTGGCTACTCTGTTGTGCTTACCATCCAGTTCTGTACCATAATTATTCATTGTCAGTAAAACATGCGCACATATCCCTTTAGCACAGATACAGGAACAAAAGTAGACATGTATTATATTTTTGTCTATAAACTATATGACTGATGTAATTACCTGGTTTAATCAACATGCAGGAAGGGTGTAAAGGCCTTCTTTATATGGTGCTTCATGCTCGAGTTGTGTTAGATTTGTGCGAAAATTTAGAACAGGAGATCAGCTTTGAACAGGTTGAAGGGGATTTTGATTCCTTCCAGGGAAAATGGATTTTTGAACAACTAGGAAATCATCACACACTGCTAAAGTACTCTGTGGAGTCAAAAATGCGCAAAGATACTTTCCTATCTGAAGCCATCATGGAGGAGGTTTGTCTATTAGTTGGTTCATTTGTATAAATTTCATATTGCTTTCAAAGTTTACCTACATTTTGTCCGTGAGTCATGTAACGCTCTCATTCTAACTTAGATCCTGCTCAATGTAGTCCATCTATGACAACTATTTTATGGAAACGGGAAAGAAGTGCCGTTGACTAAAATACACAATTATATTAAGTTCAGCCTGTATAAGTGAAGCCTATTACACTATTTCCAAAATTTATCCTTCCAAAATTTATCTCCAAGCAACAAAAAATGCATATTGATTTACAAACTACTTGAATCCCTGAAATATTTTCAGTTCTTTGCATAATATCATTTCAG
Source organism: Dalbergia cultrata (assembly GCA_031216105.1). Classification (NCBI taxonomy): domain Eukaryota; kingdom Viridiplantae; phylum Streptophyta; class Magnoliopsida; order Fabales; family Fabaceae; genus Dalbergia; species Dalbergia cultrata. Next base: position 6,167 of record JAVHNL010000157.1, on the reverse strand, counting down.
GTCATTTATGAAGATCTACCATCAAACTTATCAGCAATAAGAGACTATGTTGAGAACAGGAATGCATCGAAATCTTCAGAAATTTGTGAGAAGAATACAAATTCAGGGCAACAAATTGTTTCATCTGGACTTCAAGAGGAAAGTGACTGTGGTTCAGCTGAGGAAGCTCATGATTGCCATGTTCAAAGTTCATCTCAACAAAGGCCTAAAGTTCCAGGCTTACAGAGGGATATTGAAATACTAAAATATGAACTCCTGAAATTCATTGATGTGCATGGACAGGAAGGATTTATGCCAATGAGGAAGCACCTTCGTTTGCATGGAAGAGTGGATATTGAGAAGGCTATAACTCGCATGGGTGGATTCAGGAAGATTGCAACCATCATGAACCTCTCTTTGGCTTACAAACACCGCAAACCCAAGGGTTACTGGGACAACCTTGAAAATTTACAGGAGGAGGTGGGTTGCCGAGGTTCCAATATGGTTACCATAATGCCCTTTGCTTTGTCAATCTAAAATATTTTCATTTCCTTCTTTATTTTTCACCATTTTCCACTTCTGTAATCTTATTGGTCTCATGTAAGCTAATGAAAATGATATAATAAAAGTAAAAAAGATATTTCATGTATGAAATCTTAAAGCCTTCTGTGCAAGCAAGTTGTTATATACATAGCATTATTCATCATAAAGGAAATCATGTCCTCATGCAGATAAGCCGATTTCAAAGGAGCTGGGGAATGGACCCTTCATTTATGCCCAGTAGAAAGTCATTTGAACGTGCAGGTAGGTTGAGATATTTTGTTCTCAATTTTAATTTATGCTTTCAAGTCTAACAAGGAAGAAAGACACATGTAACATGACATGAGTGTTATCAAATTAATGCCACTGGATCAGTAACTATAACTTACTGCATTTGGAATTTTCTGCAGGGCGCTATGATATTGCGCGTGCGCTGGAGAAGTGGGGGGGACTTCACGAGGTTTCACGGCTCCTGTCGCTCAAGGTAAGACAACGAAGCAGACAGGAGGACGCTGTCGCCAAGGATAAGAGAATTGATCATGCAGAGTCCCCTGATGTAGATGGTGATTTCGTGCCACCTTCTAAACCTTGTATTTATCAAGATACACATAAATGGCTTACAAAACTTAGACAGTTGGACATAAATTGGTTTGAGTAACACACAGTCTTGGTTTATGTATAGCAAATGGGTTTATAGTTTCATGATTCTCTATCACTTGATTTTCTACTGTCCTTTTGTTAGAGAAAACTCTCACTTTGGTCTTAATATGGTAATCGTCAGTGATAATAGTCCCTGATTTTAGAAATTTTTCTTTTTAGTATTCCAAAAAGCAGCCTAAATTTAGGCCTATTACCTGATATAGTTCTCTTTCATGACCTTAGTCTGACTTTATATTCTCTTATTTATAATAAAGTTCCTATTAGGGACTATTAAGTAATAAAATCAGGGCCAATTATGACCTTAGGTGACATTATATTCTCTTATTCAGGTTAGTTCCTATTAGGGACTTGCGTAATAAAGTCAGGGACAATTATGAGGGATGTTTACAATTTTAGGGACCAAATGAGAGTTTATTCTACTGTACTGCTTTCTTTCGCTGTCACTTTGTCAAAGGCTTCAGGCAAGTAGCCAAGTAGTTATAAATGGAAGATGGATCCACTCATGTTGTTTATTCACATAATTATGTTATGTGAAGAGAGAGAGAGAGAGATAAGTACTTTGAGTGAAGGAAGTTCTGTCAAAATTTATTGAACTAAATTCAATTGCTTGTGTCTATTTCTCTCTTCACATGACATGGTCATGCAGATGAAAAACATGAGATTTGATCTATACACATTGGACCTTGTAAATGGAAGCATCGCTTAGTATGTGTAGAGTTCCTCATGCATTTAAATTTAATCCTATTGCAGATTATTTGTCCATGTAAAATATCATGAAGCTATCACCAATTTGTTTTCAATTTTATCTTTATATTAATTATGTTTTTCAATTAAGTGAGTGAAAATAAAAATAAGGGTGAAATTTCGATGTTAGAATAATTTTGTAAAATCAGCTTATTTTTAGTTATTATCAAAGTAATTATTTTAATATTGATAAAGTGTGGTAAATAGTGTGAAATAGACGAGTAATTAATCAATGATTAATTACTAGTCCTCCCATTGAGGAGGACGACATCAACATCACTTATTCAGTTCCTAGTCTTGAAGGCTTAGGCCTATGCAAATTGAGAAACAAGTTGTAAACTGTTCCATGGTTGCCTTCGAATTTAATCAATGTAATATAAGTTTTGCCTTAGAGTTTAATCTGTGAAATTGTATTTTGTTGACCAAAAACATTACTATTTTAATTGCCCTCGAGTATTTTTCTCCGCTAATTTTGTTTGAATCACAAGTAATAATGGACTCCTTCTTTAGATGAGATTCGAATTGTGATTCGTCACATTGTGGGATACCAGCCCTTTTGGTTAGACTTAAACATTGTTGGCTACCAATTGAGTTACAAGCTATAAACTATTTCATGATTATACATTTTTCATTGGTAAAAGGAATACAAAAGTTACTGTCCTAATTTAAATTTAGCATCAGAATCTTATATATAAAACTTCAAAATAAAAAAAAGGTTCAGCGTATAATTGGTAAAATAAAAATTTTCAGCAGAATTTGTGATGATTGAAAAAAAATTAAGATAAAAATGCTAAAACTGTTTAATTTTTTTTATTAGTTAAGCCAACACCAATTGACGAATAATTTTCACTTTAAATGTCATGGTAATTTTTTTAGGGTTTAGGGTTTAGGGTTATCAATCAAATGAGATTATGTTAAAAAGTGAAACAAAAATTAAATAAAAAGAGTAAAAATGAATTTTTTTTTGTGATTTAAAAAAATATGTTCATATAGTTATTTAAAATATAAGTTTTTTAGCTGAAAAAATATAATATTTAAAATAGCTACAAAAAAAATTCACTGTATGTAAACTTTGGTTGATAACCTTGGAAAGAAAAAAATGAACAGGGGCATTTTAAAGAGGCAAAAAAAAAAAAAAGGTGCAGTTAGGTACCACTCCAAAACGATGCGTTTTGAAGTCCAGAGTGCAGGAAACGGAGTCTACACTGCATACATTTACACTTGACAGTGCATAAGCTTCGACTATCGTCATCGTCTTCTTCCTCGGTCACGTGTTGGCGTTAGGGTTTTGCGGTGCTCAATTCTTCATTGGCCATGCATCCGAGATCTCAATGATAATGCTCTCTTCGCAAAATACCAATCTTTCGCTCTCTATTCAACCTTGCAACACAAGATCGCAATCTGCTACATAGTATCCTTTCGGTTATAACTCGCGAAATCGAAAGATATTGACGGAATTCTGCGACACGGTACGATATTTTTGTTCGTTGATTGCATTCTACTGTCACTACACGGTTTGATCTCCATTTCGCGTTCTGTTTGATTTTAGATCTCTTGTATAATTTTCCATTGTGATTTCGATAGTTATGATCCTTTTTGCGTTTTGTATTTGCAATTATCGCAGGGTGTTGGTAATGGCAACCACTGCTTGTTTCATCATTGTTAGCAGAAATGATATTCCTATATATGAAGCTGAAGTTGGAGTAGCGGCTAAAGTATGATTCCTTTTTCGTTTTTTTTTTCTTTTTTTGGTAGAGTTTTAAGCATTTATTGATTTGCATGATTTCTTCTTTTCAACTTGCTTCTCGCTGGATATTGGTTTTTCTGACTATTGAGATAGTTATATATATGTGTGTGTGTGTGATTTTAGAGGTTAATTGATTCTGAAAATGCTATGGGGAATTCGATATACTTTATTATTATTTTTTTCACAGGATTAGTGTACCATTTTATTTGAATCTCTTGTATTACCTTGGTTTTGTGTGGTTCTGGAAACAACTCTTATTTTTCATAAAATTAGCATTTTTTGTGATCTCATGCTTCCCTTTGACAGAGGGAGGATGCTGCTCAGCTGCATCAGTTTATCTTGCACGCTGCTCTCGATATTGTTCAGGACCTTGCTTGGACTACTAGTGCTATGTGAGTCACATTTTAAGTTGATATATAATCCAAATCGAAATAAGAAACGTTGACTGAATTATCCGCTTTCTTGTCATCTGGCTTGATACATAATCTATTTGTCCTGTGCCCTTTCTTATCATCTGGTTTGATAATGCAGGTACTTGAAATCAGTAGACAGGTTTAATGAACTGGTGGTCTCGGTGTATGTCACAGCTGGTCATATCCTTTATAGTTGGGATTCATTTTATAGTTGAGATAAAAATATATCACTCTTCTTTTTGTTTATTTAAATGAAGTACTGAATATCCAACTTGAACCAACTGGTTTCCTTCTTTGTATGGTTATACCATTGTCCCAACCCTCAACTCTCTTGCCTGAATTGGCAGGGGAACAAAATGAAAGAGCCAAGCGTTGAGAACTCTTGAAACATACATGTGCAAATCTCTTTATGCATTTTGGTTTGCTGTGATCTTTCCTTGACTTTTCATACATACTCGATTTATGTTGCTTCATGACTCACGTAATGATGATGGCATTAAGAGCTTCTTCCAAGAGGTGCATGAGCTTTACATAAAGGTAATTTGCTTTTACCATCACTCTGTAGCTTATTTCATATGTAGTTTTCCTTTAATTAATTTTTTAATTAATTTCATAACATCAAAACCTTCTCTATATTGTTCTTATTCTACATAGCATGCTTCTCTTGAAATGGGATTATGAAAAAGTGTGTTCATGGATCTGCATTCTCTCCTTTTACAAAGAGGAGAGGGTCCTGTTATGAGGGAGAAATATAAATGCATTTGCCAAAAATTGATGAGCCCTAACCTAAATCATTGTGGTTCCTTTCTCAACAAAATTTGTGTCTTTCTTCTGTAACAAGACTATGTGCTATTATTGAGTAGGAGAATAGTCAAACTAATTTTTACCTGTTCTTAATATATGCTTTTTACAATGGATTCATTGAATATCAATGCTAGGTGTTGGGTTTTCATATACTTCTATATGTTTTATGTGAGAATATCATTAGTAATAATCCCTATCAGTAAGCACATGTTGAAGTTGCTAGTTGTCCTCTCGATTTGCTGTTTGAAGATAAATTTGCTGATACTTGATCGTTTTGCAAACTTTATTTTTATGGATAATTGAAATGCTAAACTAATAAGAAACTAGTAATTAGTAACTTCATTTGTGTTTGGGAAATTGCAGACGCTTCTTAATCCCCTGTACTTGCCTGGCTCTCGGATCACTTCATCACACTTTGACACAAAAGTCCGCGCACTTGCACGAAAATATTTGTAAACACCACCAGCTAGCTCCCGATGGTATGTGGGTAACAGGTTGCTAGCTCATATAGAACTAAGGCCTGACTCCTACCTTGTTTGTTTTCATTTTTTGCCGCCTCATGATTTGGCAGCAAGGGTAGGTTTGCTGTTGCTGAAAATATTGTGTACACTAGTCATTAGCGGAAGATGGCTGTTTGCTAATGAAGGTGATAAGTTTACAAAAGTTGTTCCATCGCTAGTGGCTACAATTTGTAATACATACTGAACTAATCTTGTACTTTGTGATCAACTATTTGATTTCAAGTGGTAAAGAATGATCTTTTTTTTTTTCTTTGGAAGGTTTGGAAGTTTGGTGGTGCTCTGTTCCACGTATGTGTGTGTATATGTATATACCAGCAATGATATTTACCGTGAAGTCCATTTTTTGAGTTATGACTATGGGTTCTTTATCAAACATTTTAAATTGGCAACTTAATTTTAGGGCGGAGCTGCCAGAGCATAATCTATAAAATTTCCATGTAAGATACATTTGCCCTGTACGAGCAGACTGGAGCAAATTGTGTTCTATTCTACCTCGTTCCATAGTAAAAGGTGACAATGCTTCCTCAACATAGATAGAGGAACGTAGAAAAGGGAACGGGTCTGGTAATAGATAATGAGATGCCGCCATACACATTAACCTATCGAATATGCATGCATATGTTTCCCAAAGAGGCACTACAGAGAACATAGTCAATTGCCACTGATCATATATAATAATTATCATGATTTGGAATTTAGAAATACCACCATGCAAGGGTAAAATTCACAGCCCAAATTGTCTCCACCAGAGGTGCCAAA
>JAVHNL010000156.1:0-22600 GCA_031216105.1 Dalbergia cultrata | reverse complement strand
TTCGAGTACAAGTTTTTTTTTGGTTTAATGAATAGTAATGATAAACAGCAGTGAATAGTGAAAAATATACTCGGGTACAAAACATCCTACATTCAAATTCATTAAACTATTAGTTGAGACCTGGAATATCCGATACTCGTATACATGTCATCCCGTACTTGAGTATTCAAATAGACTTTCTAGCACTAGATTGTCAAAATCATATGAGTTTAGCTTGAAATTTGTCTATTATTCATCACGTATTTATACCAGGAAGGTGGCAAACGTTTCCCTTTTATTAGTTTCTTGTAGCTGAATACGGGATGCAATGTACTCGAGTACGGGTGCATAGTATTCGAGTACAAGTTTTTTTTTCTGTTCAATCAATAGTAATCATAAACCGTGGTGAATAGTGGAAAATATACTCGAGTACAAAGCATCTTACGTTCAAATTCATTAAACTTTTAGTTGAGAACTGGAATATCCGATACTCGCAAACATGTGATCTCGTACTCGAGTATTCAAATAGACTTTCAAGTGCTAGATTGCAAGCGTTCAGTAAAAAAGATAGCACTTGCATGAAATTTGTGTATTATTCATCACGTATTTATACCAGGAAAGTGGCAAAGGTTTCCCTTTTATTAGTTTCTTATAGCTGAATACGGTATGCCACGTACTCGAGTACGGGTGCATAGTATTCGAGGTGTGCTGTTCGCCGGGAATGAGGATTACTATTCACCACACAAGTTTGTGGTTTACTGTTTATCGGGTATTTTAGGGTTACTATTCTTCAGGGATTGGGTTTAGGGTTTTATTTAGGGGTTAGAGTTTAGGGTTTTATTTAGGGTTTAGGGTTTAGGGTTTAGGGTTTAGGGTTTAGGGTTTTAGGGTTTAGGGTTTAGGGTTTAGGGTTTAGGGTTTAGGGTTTAGGGTTTAGGGTTTAGGGTTTAGGGTTTAGGGTTTAGGGTTTAGGGTTTAGGGTTTAGGGTTTAGGGTTTAGGGTTTAGGGTTTAGGGTTTAGGGTTTAGGGTTTAGGGTTTAGGGTTTAGGGTTTAGGGTTTAGGGTTTAGGGTTTAGGGTTTAGGGTTTAGGGTTTAGGGTTTAGGGTTTAGGGTTTAGGGTTTAGGGTTTAGGGTTTAGGGTTTAGGGTTTAGGGTTTAGGGTTTAGGGTTTAGGGTTTAGGGTTTAGGGTTTAGGGTTTAGGGTTTAGGGTTTAGGGTTTAGGGTTTAGGGTTTAGGGTTTAGGGTTTAGGGTTTAGGGTTTAGGGTTTAGGGTTTAGGGTTTAGGGTTTAGGGTTTAGGGTTTAGGGTTTAGGGTTTAGGGTTTAGGGTTTAGGGTTTAGGGTTTAGGGTTTAGGGTTTAGGGTTTAGGGTTTAGGGTTTAGGGTTTAGGGTTTAGGGTTTAGGGTTTAGGGTTTAGGGTTTAGGGTTTAGGGTTTAGGGTTTAGGGTTTAGGGTTTAGGGTTTAGGGTTTAGGGTTTAGGGTTTAGGGTTTAGGGTTTAGGGTTTAGGGTTTAGGGTTTAGGGTTTAGGGTTTAGGGTTTAGGGTTTAGGGTTTAGGGTTTAGGGTTTAGGAGTTTAGGGTTTAGGGTTTAGGGTTTATGGTTTAGGGTTTAGGGTTTAGGGTTTAGGGTTTAGGGTTTAGGGTTTAGGGTTTAGGGTTTAGGGTTTAGGGTTTAGGGTTTAGGGTTTAGGGTTTAGGGTTTAGGGTTTAGGGTTTAGGGTTTAGGGTTTAGGGTTTAGGGTTTAAAATTTAAAATTTAAAATTTAAAATTTAAAATTTAAAATTTAAAATTTAAAATTTAAAATTTAAAATTTAAATTTAAAATTTAAAATTTAAAATTTAAAATTTAAAATTTAAAATTTAAAATTTAGGGTTTAAAATTTAAAATTTAAAATTTAAAATTTAAAATTTAGGGTTTAAAATTTAAAATTTAAAATTTAAAATTTAAAATTTAAAATTTAAAATTTAAAATTTAAAATTTAAAATTTAAAATTTAAAATTTAGGGTTTAAAATTTAAAATTTAAAATTTAAATTTAAAATTTAAAATTTAAAATTTAAAATTTAAAATTTAAAATTTAAAATTTAAAATTTAAAATTTAAAATTTAAAATTTAAAATTTAAAATTTAAAATTTAAAATTTAAAATTTAAAATTTAAAATTTAAAATTTAAAATTTAAATTTAAAATTTAAAATTTAAAATTTAAAATTTAAAATTTAAAATTTAAAATTTAAAATTTAAAATTTAAAATTTAAAATTTAAAATTTAAAATTTAAAATTTAAAATTTAAAATTTAAAATTTAAAATTTAAAATTTAAAATTTAAGAATTTAAAATTTAAAATTTAAATTTAAAATTTAAAATTTAAAATTTAAAATTTAAAATTTAAAATTTAAAATTTAAATTTAAATTAATTTAAATTTAAAATTTAAATTTAAAATTTAAAATTTAAATTTAAAATTTAAATTTAAAATTTAAAATTTAAAATTTAAAATTTAAAATTTAAAATTTAAAATTTAAAATTTAAAATTTAAAATTTAAAATTTAAAATTTAAAATTTAAAATTACAGTTAAAATTTAAAATTTAAAATTTAAAATTTAAAATTTAAAATTTAAAATTTAAAATTTAAATTTAAAATTTAAAATTTAAAATTTAAAATTTAAAATTTAAAATTTAAAATTTAAAATTTAATTTAATTTAAAATTTAAAATTTAAATTTAAAATTTAAAATTTAAATTTAAAATTTAAAATTTAAAATTTAAAATTTAAATTTAAAATTTAAAATTTAAAATTTAAAATTTAAAATTTAAAATTTAAAATTTAAAATTAAAATTTAAAATTTAAAATTTTAAAATTTAAAATTTAAAATTTAAAATTTAAAATTTAAAATTTAAAATTTAAAATTTAAAATTTAAAATTTAAAATTTAAAATTTAAAATTTAAAATTTAAAATTTAAAATTTAAAATTTAAAATTTAAAATTTAAAATTTAAAATTTAAAATTTAAAATTTAAATTTAAAATTTAAAATTTAGAATTTAAATTTAATTTAAAATTTAAAATTTAAAATTTAAAATTTAAAATTTAAAATTTAAATTTAAAATTTAAAATTTAGGGTTTAAAATTTAAAATTTAAAATTTAAATTTAAAATTTAAATTTAAAATTTAAAATTTAAAATTTAAAATTTAAAATTTAAAATTTAAAATTTAAAATTTAAAATTTAAAATTTAAAATTTAAAATTTAAAATTTAAAATTTAAAATTTAAAATTTAAATTTAAAATTTAAATTTAAAATTTAAATTTAAAATTTAAAATTTAAGAATTTAAAATTAAAATTAAAATTTAAAATTTAAAATTTAAATTTAAAATTTAAAATTTAAAATTTAAATTTAAAATTTTTAAAATTTAAATTTAAAATTTAAAATTTAAAATTTAAAATTTAAAATTTAAAATTTAAAATTTAAATTTAAAATTTAAAATTTCAAAATTTAAAATTTAAAATTTAAAATTTAAAATTTAAAATTTAAAATTTAAAATTTAAAATTTAAAATTTAAAATTTAAAATTTAAAATTTAAAATTTAAAATTTAAAATTTAAAATTTAAAATTTAAAATTTAAATTTAAAATTTAAAATTTAAAATTAAATTTAAAATTTAAATTTAAAATTTAAAATTTAAAATTTAAAATTTAAAATTTAAAATTTAAAATTTAAAATTTAAAATTTAAAATTTAAAATTTAAAATTTAAAATTTAAAATTTAAAATTTAAAATTTAAAATTTAAAATTTAAATTTAAAATTTAAAATTTAAAATTTAAAATTTAAAATTTAAAATTTAAAATTTAAAATTTAAAAATTAAAATTTAAAATTTAAAATTTAAAATTTAAAATTTAAAATTTAAAATTTAAATTAAAATTTAAAATTTAAAATTTAAAATTTAAAATTTAAAATTTAAAATTTAAAATTTAAAATTTAAAATTTAAAATTTAAAATTTAAAATTTAAAATTTAAAATTTAAAATTTAAAATTTAAAATTTAAAATTTAAAATTTAAAATTTAAAATTTAAAATTTAAATTTAAAATTTAAAATTTAAAATTTAAAATTTAAAATTTAAAATTTAAAATTTAAAATTTAAAATTTAAAATTTAAAATTTAAAATTTAAAATTTAAAATTTAAAATTTAAAATTTAAATTTAAAATTTAAAATTTAAAATTTAAATTTAAAATTTAAAATTTAAAATTTAAAATTTAAAATTTAAAATTTAAAATTTAAAATTTAAATTTAAAATTTAAAATTTAAAATTTAAATTTAAATTTAAAATTTAAAATTTAAATTTAAAATTTAAAATTTAAAATTTAAAATTTAAATTTTAAAATTTAAAATTTCAAAATTTAATTAAATTTACAAAAATTTAAAATTTAAATTTAAAATTTAAAATTTAAAATTTAAAATTTAAAATTTAGGCTAATTTAATTCAAATTTAAAATTTAAAATTTAAAATTTAAAATTTAAAATTAAATTTAAAATTTAAAATTTAAAATTTAAAATTTAAATTTAAAATTTAAGGCTAAAATTTAAAATTTAAAATTTAAAATTAATTAAATTTACAAAATTTCAAAAATTTAAAATTTAAAATTTAAAATTTAAAGTTTAAAATTTAAAATTTAAAATTAAAATTTAAAATTTAAAATTTAAAATTTAAAATTTTAGAAATTTAAAATTTAAAATTTAAAATTTAAAATTTAAGAATTTAAATTTAAAATTTAAAATTTAAAATTTAAGGAATTTAAAATTTAATTCAAATTTAAAATTTAAAATTTAAAATTTAAAATTTAAAATTTAAAATTTAAAATTACAAAAATTTAAAATTTAAAATTTAAAATTTAAAATTTAAAATTTAAAATTTAAAATTTAAACAAATTTAAAATTTAAAATTTAAAATTTAAAATTTAAAATTTAAAATTTAAAATTTAGAGAAATTTAAAATTTAAAATTTAAAATTTAAAATTTCAAAATTTAAAATTTAAAATTTAAAATTTCAAAATTTAAAATTTAAAATTTAAAATTTAAAATTTAAAATTTCAATTAAATTTAAAATTTAAAATTTAAAATTTAAAATTTAAAATTTAAAATTTAAAATTAAGTTAAAATTTAAAATTTAAATTTAAAATTGAAATTTTAAAATTTAAAATTTAAAATTTAAAATTTAAAATATTACAAAATTTAAAATTTAAAATTTAAAATTTAAAATTTAAAATTTAAAATTTAAAATTTAAAATTTAAAATTTAAAATTTAAAATTTAAAATTTAAAATTTAAAATTTAAATTAAATTAAAATTTAAAATTTAAAATTTAAAATTTAAATTTAAATTTAAAATTTAAATTTAAAATTTAAAATTTAAGAAATTTAAAATTTAAAATTTAAAATTTAAAATTTAAAATTTAAATTTAAAATTTCAAAATTTTCCGAAATTGAAATTTAAATTTAAAATTTAAAATTTAAAATTTAAAATTTAAAATTTAAAATTTAAAATTTAAAATTTACAAAATTTAAAATTTAATTTAAATTTAAAATTTAAAATTTAAAATTTAAATTTAAAATTTAAAATTTCAAATTTAAATTTAAAATTTAAAATTTAAAATTTAAAATTTAAAATTTAAAATTTAAATTTAAAATTTAAAATTTAAGAATTTAAAATTTAAAATTTAAAATTTAAATTTAAAATTTAAAATTTAAAATTTAAAATTTAAATTTGAAATTTAAAATTTAAAATTTAAATTTAAAATTTAAAATTTAAATTCCATTTAAAATTTAAATTTAAAATTTAAAATTTAAAATTTAAAATTTAAAATTTAAATGATTCCGTTAAAATTCGATTAAAATTTAAATTTAAAATTTAAAATTTAAAATTTAAAATTTAAAATTTAAAATTTAGGGATTTAAATTTAAAATTTAAAATTTAAATTTAAAATTTAAAATTTAAATTGAAATTTAAATTTAAAATTTAAAATTAGTTCAAAATTTAAAATTTAAAATTTAAAATTTAAAATTTAAAATTTAAATTTAAAATTTAAAATTTAAAATTTAAAATTTAAAATTAAAATTTAAAGAATTTAAAATTTAAAATTTAAAATTTCAAAATTTATTAAATTTAAAATTAAAATTTAAAATTTAAAATTTAATGACTTAAATTTAAAATTTAAAATTTAAAATTTAAATTTATTAAATTTACAAATTTAAAATTTAAAATTTAAAATTTAAAATTTAAAATTTAAAATTTAAAATTTCTAAAATTTAAAATTTAAATTTAAAATTTAAAATTTAAAATTTAAAATTTAAAATTTAAAATTTAAAATTTAAAATTTAAAATTTAAAATTTAAAATTCTAGTGATTAAAATTTAAAATTTAAAATTTAAAATTTAAAATTTAAAATTTAAAATTTAAAATTTAAATTAAAATTTAAAATTTAAAATTTAAAATTTAAAGTTATGATTAAAATTTAAAATTTAAAATTTAAAATTTAAAATTTAAAATTTAAAATTTAAAATTTAAAATTGTTTAAATTTAAAATTTAAAATTTAAAATAGAATTAGATTGAATTAAAATTTAAAATTTAAATTTAAAATTTAAAATTTAATTAAATTTAAAATTTAAAATTTAAAATTCCCAAAATTTAAAATTTAAATTAAATTAAAATTTAAAATTTAAAATTTAAAATTTAAAATTTAAAATTTAAAATTTAAAATTTAAAATAATTAAAATTTAAAATTTAAAATTTAAAATTTAAAATTTAAAATTAAATTAAAATTTAAAATTTAAATTTAAAATTTAAAATTTAAAATTTAAAATTTAAAATTTAAAATTTAAAATTTAAAATTTAAAATTTAAAATTTAAAATTTAAAATTTCAAATTTAAATTTAAAATTTAAAATTTAAAATTTAATTAAATTTAAAATTTAAATTAAATTAAAATTTAAAATTTAAATTTAAAATTTAATTTCCAGGAGTTCAAAATTAAATTTAAATTTAAATTTTAAAATTTAAAATTTAATTAATTTAAAATTTAAAATTTAAAATTTAAAATTTAAATTTAATTAATTTAAAATTTAAAATTTAAAATTTAAGAATTTAAGAATTTAAAATTTAAAATTTAAATTCCAATTTAAAATTTAAAATTTAAAATTTAAAATTTAAATTTAGGGTGAAATTTAAAATTTAAAATTTAAAATTTAAAATTTAAAATTTAAATTTAAATTTAAAATTTAAAATTTAAAATTTAAAATTTAAATTTCTAAAATTTAAAATTTAAATTAAATTTAAAATTTAAAATTTAAAATTTAAATTTAAAATTTAAAATTTACAAAATTTAAAATTTAAAATTTAAAATTTAAAATTTAAAATTTAAGAATTTAAATTTAAATTTAAATTTAAAATTTAAGAATTTAAAATTTAAATTTAAAATTTAAAATTTAAAATTTAAAATTTAAAATTTAAAATTTAAAATTTAAAATTTAAAATTTAAATTTAAAATTTAAAATTTAAATTTAAAATTTAAAATTTAAAATTTAAAATTTAAAATTTAAAATTTAAAATTTAAAATTTAAAATTTAAAATTTAAAATTTAAAATTTAAAATTTAAAATTTAAGAATTTAAAATTTAAAATTTAAAATTTAAAATTTAAAATTTAAATTCTAAAATTTAAAATTTAAAATTTAAAATTTAAAATTTAAAATTTAAAATTTAAAATTTAAAATTTAAAATTTAAAATTTAAAATTTAAATTTAAAATTTAAAATTTAAAATTTAAAATTTAAAATTTAAAATTTAAAATTTAAAATTTAAAATTTAAAATTTAAAATTTAAAATTTAAAATTTAAAATTAAAATTAATTTAAATTTAAAATTTAAATTTAAAATTTAAAATTTAGAATTTAAGTTTCCAAATTTAAAATTTAAAATTTAAAATTTAAAATTTAAAATTTAAAATTTAAAATTTAAATTTAAAATTTAAAATTTAAAATTTAAAATTTAAAATTTAAAATTTAAAATTTAAAATTTAAAATTTAAAATTTAAAATTTAAAATTTAAAATTTAAAATTTAAAATTTAAAATTTAAAATTAAATTTAAATTTAAAATTTAAAATTTAAATTAAATTTAAAATTTAAAATTTAAAATTTAAAATTTAAAATTTAAAATTTAAAATTCTAAATTTAAAATTTAAAATTTAAAATTTAAAATTTAAAATTTAAATTTAAAATTTAAAATTTAAAATTTAAAATTTAAAATTTAAAATTAAATTGAAATTTAAAATTTAAAATTTAAAATTTAAAATTTTAAAATTTAAAATTTAAAATTTAAAATTTAAAATTTAAAATTTAAAATTTAAAATTTAAAATTTAAATTTTAAAATTTAAAATTTAAAATTTAAATTTAAAATTTAAAATTTCAAAATTTAAATTAAAATTTAAAATTTAAAATTTAAAATTTAAAATTTAAAATTTAAAATTTAAAATTTAAATTTAAAATTTAAAATTAAATTTAAAATTTAAAATTTAAAATTTAAATTTAAAATTTAAAATTTAAAATTTAAAATTTAAAATTTAAATTTAAAATTTAAAATTTAAAATTTAAAATTTAAAATTTAAAATTTAAAATTTAAAATTTAAAATTTAAAATTTAAAATTTAAAATTTAAAATTTAAATTTAAAATTTAAAATTTAAAATTTAAAATTTAAAATTTAAAATTTAAAATTTAAAATTTAAAATTTAAAATTTAAAATTTAAAATTTAAAATTTAAAATTTAAAATTTAAAATTTAAAATTTAAAATTTAAAATTTAAAATTTAAAATTTAAAATTTAAAATTTAAAATTTAAAATTTAAATTTAAAATTTAAAATTTAAAATTTAAAATTTAAAATTTAAAATTTAAAATTTAAAATTTAAAATTTAAAATTTAAAATTTAAAATTTAAAATTTAAAATTTAAAATTTAAAATTTAAAATTTAAAATTTAAATTTAAAATTTAAAATTTAAAATTTAAAATTTAAAATTTAAATTTAAAATTTAAATTTAAAATTTAAAATTTAAAATTTAAAATTTAAAATTTGTTAAAATTTCAAAATTTAAAATTTAAAATTTAAAATTTAAGAATTTAAAATTTAAAATTTAAAATTTAAAATTTAAAATTTAAAATTTAAAATTTAAAATTTAAAATTTAAAATTTAAGAATTTAAAATTTAAAATTTAAAATTTAAAATTTAAATTTAAAATTTAAAATTTAAAATTTAAAATTTAAAATTTAAAATTTAAAATTTAAAATTTAAAATTTAAAATTTTAAAATTTAAATTTAAAATTTAAAATTTAAAATTTAAAATTTAAAATTTAAATTTAAAATTTAAAATTTAAATTTAAAATTTAAAATTTAAAATTTAAAATTTAAATTTAAAATTTAAAATTTAAAATTTAAAATTTAAATTTAAATTTTAAAATTTAAAATTTAAAATTTAAATTAAATTTAAAATTTAAAATTTAAAATTTAAAATTTAAAATTTAAAATTTAAAATTTAAAATTTAAATTTAAAATTTAAAAATTTAAAATTTAAAATTTAAAATTTAAAATTTAAAATTTAAAATTTAAAATTTAAAATTTAAAATTTAAAATTTAAAATTTAAAATTTAAATTCCAAAATTTAAAATTTAAAATTTAAAATTTAAAATTTAAAATTTAAAATTTAAAATTTAAAATTTAAATTCTAAAATTTCAAATTAAATTAAATTAAAATTTAAAATTTAAAATTTAAAATTTAAAATTTAAAATTAAAATTCCATTAAAATTTAAAATTTAAAATTTAAAATTTAAAATTTAAAATTTAAAATTTAAATTTAAAATTTAAAATTTAAAATTTAAAATTTAAGAATTTAAAATTTAAAATTCAAATTTTAAGAGATTCAAATTTAAAATTTAAAATTTAAAATTTAAAATTTAAAATTTAAAATTTAAAATTTAAAATTTAAAATTTAAAATTTAAAATTTAAAATTTAAAATTCAAATTTAAAATTTAAAATTTAAAATTTAAATTTCAAAATTTAAAATTCCAAAAATTAAATTTAAAATTTAAAATTTCAAATTTAAAATTTAAAATTTAAAATTCAGAATTTAAAATTTAAAGAATTTAAAATTCATAAATTCAAAATTCAAAATTTCAAATTTAAAATTTAAAATTTAAAATTTAAATTTAAATTCATTAAAATTTAAAATTTAAAATTCAAAATTTAAAATTCAAATTCTAAAATTTCAGAATTTAAAATTTAAATTAAAATTTAAATTAAATTCCAAAATTAAAAATTAAAATTTAAAATTTAAAATTAAAATTTAAAATTTAAATTTTTAAAATTTAAAATTTAAATTTAAAATTTAAAATTTAAAATTTAAAATTTAATTCAAAATTTAAAATTTAAAATTTAAAATTTAAAATTTAAAATTTAAAATTTAAAATTTAAAATTTAAAATTAAGAATTTAAAATTTAAAATTTAAAATTTAAAATTTAAAATTTAAAATTTAAAATTTAAAATTTAAAATTTAAAATTTAAAATTTAAAATTTCAAATTTAAAATTTAAAATTTAAAATTTAAAATTTAAAATTTAAAATTTAAAATTTAAAATTTAAAATTTAAAATTTAAAATTTAAAATTTAAAATTTAAAATTTAAAATTTAATTGTTTAAAATTTAAAATTTAAAATTTAAAATTTAAAATTTAAAATTTAAAATTTAAAATTTAAAATTTAAAATTTAAAATTTCAAAATTTAAATTTAAAATTTAAATTTAAAATTTAAAATTTAAAATTTAAAATTTAAAATTTAAAATTTAAAATTTAAAATTTAAAATTTAAATTTAAAATTTAAATTTAAAATTTAAAATTTAAAATTTAAAATTTAAAATTTCAAAATTTAAAATTTCAAATTTAAAATTTAAATTTAAAATTTAAAATTTAAAATTTAAAATTTAAAATTTAAAGTTTAAAATTGAAAATTTAAATTTCAAAATTAAAATTTACAAAATTTAAAATTTCAAAATTTAAAATTTAAAATTTAAATTTAAAATTTAAAATTTAAAATTAAAATTTAAAATTAAAATTTAAAATTTAAAATTTAAAATTTAAATTTAAAATTAAAATTTAAAATTTAAAATTTAAAATTTAAAATTTAAAATTTCAAAATTAAAATTTAAAATTTAAAATTTAAATTTAAATTTAAAATTTCAAATTCAAAATTTAAATTTAAAATTTAAAATTTAAAATTTAAAATTTAAAATTTAAAATTTAAATTTAAATTTAAAATTTAAAATTTAAAATTTAAAATTTAAAAATTAAAATTTAAAATTTAAAATTTAAAATTTAAAATTTAAAATTCAGAATTTAAATTTAAAATTTAAAATTTAAAATTTAAAATTTAAAATTTAAAATTAAAATTTAAAATTTAAAATTTAAAATTTAAAATTTCAAAATTAAAATTTAAAATTCAAAATTTAAAATTTAAATTTAAAATTTAAAATTTAAAATTTAAAATTTAAAATTTAAAATTTAAAATTTAAATTTAAAATTTAAAATTTAAAATTTAAAATTTAAATTTAAAATTTAAAATTTAAAATTTAAAATTTAAAATTTAAAATTTAAAATTTAAATTTAAAATTTAAAATTTAAATTTAAATTTAAAATTTAAAATTTAAAATTTAAAATTTAAAATTTAAAATTTAAAATTTAAAATTTAAAATTTAAAATTTAAAATTTAAAATTTAAAATTTAAATTTAAAATTTAAAATTTAAAATTTAAAATTTAAAATTTAAAATTTAAAATTTAAAATTTAAAATTTAAATTTAAAATTTAAAATTTAAAATTTAAAATTTAAAATTTAAAATTTAAAATTTAAAATTTAAAATTTAAAATTTAAAATTTAAAATTTAAAATTTAAAATTTAAAATTTAAAATTTAAAATTTAAAATTTAAAATTTAAAATTTAAAATTTAAAATTTAAAATTTAAAATTTAAAATTTAAAATTTAAAATTTAAAATTTAAAATTTAAAATTTAAAATTTAAAATTAAAAATTTCAAATTTAAATTAAAATTTAAAATTTAAAATTTAAAATTTAAAATTTAAATTCAAAATTTAAAATTTAAAATTTAGAATTTAAAATTTAAAATTAAATTTAAAATTTAAAATTTAAAATTTAAAATTTAATTTTAAATTTAAAATTTAAAATTTAAATTTAAAATTTAAAATTTAAAATTTAAAATTTAAAATTTAAAATTTAAAATTTAAAATTCAAAATTAAAATTTAAAATTTAAAATTTTAAAATTTAAAATTTAAAATTTCAAAATTTAAATTTCAAACACCAAATTTAAAATTTAAAATTCATTAAAATTTAAAATTTAAAATTTCAAATTTAAATTAATTTAAAATTTAAAATTTAAATTTAAAATTTAAAATTTAAAAATTTAAAATTTAAAATTTAAAATTTAAAATTTAAAATTTAAAATTTAAAATTTAAAATTTAAAATTTAAAATTTAAAATTTAAAATTTAAAATTTAAAATTTAAAATTTAAAATTTAAAATTAAAATTTAAAATTTAAAATTTAAAATTTAAAATTTAAAATTTAAAATTTAAAATTTAAAATTTAAAATTTAAAATTTAAATTTAAAATTTAAAATTTAAAATTAAAATTAAAAATTTAGAATTTAAAATTTAAAATTTAAAATTTAAAATTTAAAATTTAAAATTTAAATTTAAAATTTAAAATTTAAAATTTAAAATTTAAAATTTAAAATTTAAAATTTAAATTTAAAATTTAAAATTTAAAATTTAAAATTTAAAATTTAAAATTTAAAATTTAAATTTTAAAATTTAAAATTTAAAATTTAAAATTTAAAATTTTAAAATTTAAAATTTAAAATTTAAAATTTAAAATTTAAAATTTAAAATTTAAAATTCAAAATTTAAAATTTAAAATTTAAAATTTAAAATTTAAAATTTAAAATTTAAAATTTAAAATTTAAAATTTAAAATTTAAAATTTAAAATTTAAATTTAAAATTTAAAATTTAAAATTTAAAATTTAAAATTAAAATTTAAAATTTAAAATTTAAAATTTAAAATTTAAAATTTAAAATTTCAAATTTAAAATTTAAAATTTAAAATTTAAATTTAAAATTTAAAATTTAAAATTTAAAATTTCAAATTTCAAATTTAAAATTTAAAATTTAAAATTCAAAATTTAAAATTTAAAATTTAAAATTTAAAATTCAAATTTAAAATTTAAAATTTAAAATTTAAAATTTAAAATTTAAAATTTAAGAATTTAAGAATTTAAAATTTAAAATTTAAAATTTAAAATTTAAAATTTAAAATTTAAAATTTAAAATTTAAAATTTAAAATTTAAATTTAAAATTTAAAATTTAAAATTTAAATTTCTAAAATTAAAATTTAAAATTTAAAATTTAAAATTTAAAATTTAAATTTAAAATTTAAAATTTAAAATTTCAAATTTAAAATTTAAATTTAAAATTTAAAATTTAAAATTTAAAATTTAAATTTAAAATTTAAAATTTAAAATTTAAAGAATTTAAAATTTAAAATTTAAAATTTAAAATTTAAATTTAAAATTTAAAATTTAAAATTTAAAATTTAAAATTCAGAATTCCCAAATTTAAAATTTAAAATTTAAAATTTAAAATTTAAAATTTAAAATTTAAAATTTAAAATTTAAAATTTAAAATTTAAAATTTAAAATTTAAAATTTAAAATTTAAAATTTAAAATTTAAAATTTCAGAATTTAAAATTTAAAATTTAAAATTTAAAATTTAAAATTTAATATTCAAAATTTAATATTCAAAATTTAAGATTCAAAATTCAAAATTCAAAATTTAAAATTTAAAATTTAAAATTTAAAATTTAAAATTTAAAATTTAAAATTTAAAATTTAAAATTTAAAATTTAAAATTTAAAATTTAAAATTTAAAATTTAAAATTTAAAATTTAAATTTAAAATTTAAAATTTAAAATTTAAAATTTAAAATTTAAAATTTAAAATTTAAAATTTAAAATTTAAAATTTAAATTTAAAATTTAAAATTTAAAATTTAAAATTTAAAATTTAAAATTTAAAATTTAAAATTTAAATTTAAAATTTAAAATTAATTAAATTTAAAATTTAAAATTTAAAATTTAAAATTTAAAATTTAAAATTTAAAATTTAAAATTTAAAATTTAAAATTTAAAATTTAAAATTTAAAATTTAAAATTTAAAATTTAAAATTTAAAATTTAAATTTAAATTAAAATTTAAAATTTAAAATTTAAAATTAAAATTTAAAATTTAAAATTTAAAATTTAAAATTCTAAATTTAAAATTTAAAATTTAAAATTTAAAATTTAAAATTTAAAATTTAAATTAAAATTTAAAATTTGAAATTAATTCAATTTAAATTTAAAATTTAAAATTTAAAATTTAAAATTTAAATTTAAAATTTAAAATTTAAAATTTAAAATTTAAAATTTAAAATTTAACAATTAAAATTTCAAAATTAAAATTTAAAATTTAAAATTTAAAATTTAAAAATTTAAAATTTAAAATTTAAAATTTAAAATTTAAAATTTAAATTTCTAAAATTTAAAATTTAAAATTTAAAATTTAAAATTTAAAATTTAAAATTTAAAATTTCAAAATTTAAAATTTAAAATTTAAAAATTTAAAATTTAAAATTTAAAAATTTAAAATTTAAAATTTAAAATTTAAAATTTAAAATTTAAAATTTAAAATTTAAAATTTAAATTTTAAAATTTAAATTAAATTAAAATTTAAATTAGAATTTAAATTTAAAATTTAATTCAAATTTAAAATTTAAATTTAAAATTTCATTTAAAATTTAAAATTTAAATTTAAAATTTAAAATTTAAAATTTAAAATTTAAAATTTAAAATTTAAAATTTAAAATTTAAAATTTAAAATTTAAAATTTAAAATTTAAAATTTAAAATTTAAAATTTAAAATTTAAAATTTAAAATTTAAAATTTAAAATTAAAATTTAAAATTTAAAATTTAAAATTTAAAATTTAAAATTTAAAATTTAAAATTTAAAATTTAAAATTTAAAATTTAAAATTTAAAATTTAAAATTTAAAATTTAAATTACAAAATTTAAAATTTAAAATTTAAATTCAAATTAAAATTAATTAAATTTAAAATTTAATTAATTAAGAATTTAAAATTTAAAATTTAAAATTTAAAATTTAAAATTTAAAATTTAAAATTTAAAATTTAAAATTTAAAATTAAGAAATTGATTGTTAAATTTAAAATTTAAAATTTAAAATTTAAAATTTAAAAATTTAAATTTAAAATTTAAAATTTAAAATTTAAAATTTAAAATTTAAAATTTAAAATTTAAATTTAAAAATTTAAAATTTAAAATTTAAAATTCAAATTTAAAATTTAAAATTTAAATTTAAAATTTAAATTAAAATTTAAATTTAATTAAATTTAAATTTAAAATTCAAAATTAAAATTTAAAATTTAAAATTTAATTAAATTTAAAATTTAAAATTTAAAATTTAAATTTAAATTTAAAATTTAAATTTAATTTAATTTAAAATTTAAAATTT
Organism: Dalbergia cultrata; assembly: GCA_031216105.1. Taxonomy (NCBI): domain Eukaryota; kingdom Viridiplantae; phylum Streptophyta; class Magnoliopsida; order Fabales; family Fabaceae; genus Dalbergia; species Dalbergia cultrata. The sequence continues at coordinate 6,955 of JAVHNL010000156.1, read as the reverse complement.
AAAATTTAAAATTTAAATTTAAATTTAAAATTTAAAAATTTAAAATTTAAAATTTAAAATTTAAATTTAAAATTTAAAATTTAAAATTTAAAATTTAAAATTTAAATTTAAAATTTGAATTAAAATTTAAAATTTAAAATTTAAAATTTCAAAATTTAAAATTTAAATTTTAAGAATTTAAAATTTAAAATTTAAAATTCCCAGAATTTAAAATTTAAAATTTAAAATTTAAAATTTAAAATTTAAAATTTAAAATTTAAAATTTAAAATTAAATTAAAATTTAAAATTTAAAATTTAAAATTTAAATTAAATTAAATTTAAAATTTAAAATTTAAAATTTAAAATTTAAAATTTAAATTCAAAATTTAAAATTTAAAATTTAAAATTTAAAATTTAAAATTTAAAATTAAAATTTAATTAAATTTAAAATTAAATTTAAATTTAAAATTCAAAATTTAAAATTTAAAATTTAAAATTTAAAATTTCTAAATTTAAAATTTAAAATTTAAAATTAAATTTAAAATTAAAATTTAAAATTTAAAATTTCTAAAATTTAAAATTCAAATTTAAAATTTAAAATTTAAAATTTAAAATTTAAAATTCAAATTTAAATTCATTAAATTTAAAATTTAAATTAAAATTCAAAATTCAAAATTTAAAATTTAAAATTTAAAATTTAAAATTTAAAATTTAAAATTTAAAATTTAAAATTTAAATTTAAAATTTAATTAAATTTAAAATTCAAAATTTAAAATTTAAAGGGGCGCGGCATTTATGAAGGGTTTAAAATTTAAAATTTAAAATTTAAAATTTAAATTTAAAATTTAAGAAATTTAAAATTTAAAATTTAGAGGAAGAATTTAAAATTTAAAATAAGTTTAAAATTTAAAATTCCATAAAATTTAAATTTAAATTTTAAATTTAAAATTTAAAATTTAAAATTTAAAATTTAGAATTTAAAATTTAAAATTTAAAATTTAAAATTTAAAATTTAAAATTTAAAATTTAAAATTTAAAATTTAAAATTAAAATTCTAAAATTTAAAATTTAATTAAATTAAAATTAGAATTAAAATTTAAAATTTAAAATTTAAAATTTAAAATTTAAAATTTAAAATTTAAAATTTAAAATTTAAAATTTAATTAATTTAAGAGATTTAAAATTTAAAATTTAAATTTAAAATTCTAGAATTTAAATTTAAAATTTAAAATTTAAAATTTAAAATTCAGTTAAAATTTAAAATTTAAAATTTAAGAATTTAGAAATTTAAAATTTAAAATTTCTAAAATTTAAAATTTAAAATTTAAAATTTAAAATTTAAAATTTAAAATTTAAAATTCCAGGAACAAATTTAAAATTTCAAGGAGGAATTTAGACCGTAAATTTCAAATTTAAAATTTAAAATTTAAAATTTAAAATTTACAAATTCTAGTTAAATTTAAAATTTAAAATTCCCAAAATTTAAATTTAAGAATTTAAGGAATTTAAAGATTTAAAATTTAAAATTTAAAATTTAAAATTTAAAATTTAAAATTTAAAATTTCAAAATTTAAAATTTAAAATTTAAATTTCAAAATTTCAAATTTAAAATTTAAAATTTAAAATTTAAAATTTAAAATTTAAAATTTAAAATTTAAAATTTAAAATTTCAAAATTTAAATTTAAAATTTCTAAGAATTTAAAATTTAAAATTTAAAATTTAAAATTTAAAGATTTAAAATTTAAAATTTAAAATTCCCAAAATTTAAATTTAAAATTTAAAATTTAAAATTTAAAATTTAAAATTTAAAATTTAAAATTTAAAATTTAAAATTTAAAATTTAAGAATTTAAAATTTAAAATTTAAAATTTAAAATTTAAAATTTAAATTTAAAATTTAAAATTTAAAATTTAAAATTTAAAATTTAAAATTTAAATTTAAAATTTAAGAATTTAAAATTTAAAATTTAAAATTTAAAATTTAAAAATTTAAAATTTAAAATTTAAAATTTAAGGAGAATTTAAAATTTAAAATTTAAAATTTAAAATTTCAGAATTTAAAATTTAAAATTTAAGAATTTAAAATTTAAAATTTAAAATTTAAGAATTTAAAATTTAAAATTTAAGAATTTAAAATTTAAAATTTAAAATTTAAAATTTAAAATTTAAAATTTAAAATTTCCCAAAATTTAAAATTTAAATTTAAAATTTAAAATTTAAAATTTAAAATTTAAAATTTAAAATTTAAAATTTAAAATTTAAAATTTAAAATTTAAAATTTAAAATTTAAAATTTAAAATTTAAATTTAAAATTTAAAATTTAAAATTTAAAATTCCCAAAATTTAAAATTTAAAATTTAAAATTTCACAAAATTTAAAATTTAAAATTTAAAATTTAAATTTTAAAATTTAAAATAAAATTAAAATTTAAAATTTACAAATTTAAAATTTAAAATTTAAAATTTAAATTTAAATTTAAATTTAAAATTTAAAATTTAAAATTTAAAATTTAAAATTTAAAATTTAAAATTTAAAATTTAAAATTTAAAATTTAAAATTTAAAATTTAAAATTAAAATTTAAAATTTAAAATTTAAAATTTAAAATTTAAAATTTAAAATTTAAAATTTAATTTATTTAAAATTTAAAATTTAAAATTTAAAATTTAAAATTTAAAATTTAAATTTAAAATTTAAATTTCTAAAATTTAAAATTTTAAAATTTAAATTAAATTTAAAATTTAAAATTTAAAATTTAAAATTTAAAATTTAAATTTAAATTTAAAATTTAAGAATTTCAAAATTTAAAATTTAAAATTTAAAATTTAAAATTTAAAATTTAATTAATTTAAAATTTAAATTTAAAATTTAAAATTTAAAATTTAAAATGAAATTAAAATTTAAAATTTAATTGAATTTAAAATTTAATTGGGAATTTAAAATTGTTAAATTTAAAATTTAAAATTTAAAATTAGGAAAATTTAAAATTTAAAATTTAAAATTTAAAATTTAAATTTAGAATTTAAAATTTAAGAATTTAAAATTTAAAATTTCAAAATTTCAGGAATTAAAATTTAAAATTTAAAATTTAAAATTCCCAAATTTAAAATTTAAAATTTAAAATTTAAAATGATTCAAATTTAAATTCCCAAGAAATTTAAAATTTAAAATTTAAAATTTAAAATTAAAATTTAAAATTTAAAATTCAAATTAAGAATTGTTAATTAATTTAAATTTAATTAATTTAAAATTTAAATTTAAAATTTAAAATTTAAAATTTAAATTAAATTTAAAATTTAAATTAATTTAAAATTTAAGAATTTAAAATTTAAAATTTAAATTAAATTTAAATTTAAAATTTAAATTTAAGAATTTAAAATTCAATTTAAAATTTAAAATTTAAGGTAAATTTAAAATTTAAAATTTAAATTCAAATTTAAAATTTAAAATTTAAAATTTAAATTTAAAATTTAAAATTTAAGATTTAAAATTTAAAATTTAAAATTTAAAATTTAAAATTTAAGAATTTCAAAATTTAAAATTTAAAATTTAAATTTAAAATTTAAAATTTAAAATTTAAAATTTAAAATTTAAAATTTAAAATTTCAAAATTTAAAATTTAAAATTTAAAATTCTAAAATTTAAAATTTAAAATTTAAAATTTAAAATTTAAAATTTAAAATTTAAAATTTAGGAATTTAAAATTTAAAATTTAAAAATTTAAAATTTAAAATTTCAAAATTTCTAAAATTTAAAATTTAAAATTTAAATTTAAATTTAAATTTAAAATTTAAAATTTAAAATTTAAAATTTAAAATTTAAAATTTAAGAATTAAATTTAAAATTTAAAATTTAAAATTTAAAATTTAGAATTTAAAATTTAAAATTTAAAATTTAAAATTTAAAATTTAAAATTTCAAAATGTTAAGAATTTCAAAATTTAAAATTTAAAATTTAAATTTAAAATTTAAAATTTAAAATTTAAGAATTTAGAATTTAAAATTTCAAAATTTGTTAAATTTAAATTTAAAATTTAAATTTAAATTTAAATTCAGTTTAAATTTAAAATTTAAAATTTAAATTTAAATTTAAAATTTAAGGCCCCAAAATTTAAAATTTAAAATTTAAAATTTAAAATTTAAAATTTAAATTTAAAATTTAAAATTTAAAATTTAAAATTTAAAATTTAAGAATTTAAAATTTAAAATTTAAAATTTTAAATTTAAAATTTAAATTTAAATTTTAAAATTTAAAATTTAAAATTTAAAATTTAAATTTAAGAATTTAAAATTTAAAATTTAAATTTAATTTCAAAATTTAAAATTTAAAATTTAAAATTTAAAATTCCCAAGAATTTAAAATTTCAAAATTTAAGAATTTAAAATTTTTAAAATTTAAAATTTAAAATTTAAAATTTAAAATTTAATTTAAATTTAATTTAATTTAAAATTTAAAATTTCAAAATTTAAAATTTAAATTTAAATTTAAAATTTAAAATTTAAATTTAAGAATTTAAAATTTAAAATTTAAATTTAAAATTTAAAATTTAAAATTTAGAATTTAAAATTTAAAATTTAAATTTAAAATTTAAAATTTAAAATTTAAATTTAAATTTAAAATTTAAAATTTAAATTTAAAATTTCAAAATTTAAAATTTAAAATTTAAATTTAAATTTAAAATTCTAAAATTTAAAATTTAAAATTTAAAATTTAAAATTAAATTTAAAATTCAATTTAAAATTTAAAATTTAAAATTTAAAATTTAAGAATTTAAAATTTAAAATTTAAAATTTAAAATTTAAAATTTAAAATTTCAAATTTAAGAATTTCAAAATTTAAAATTTAAAATTTAAATTTAAAATTTAAATTTAAAATTTAAAATTTAAAATTTACAAAATTTAAAATTTAAAATTTAAAATTTAAAATTTAAAATTTAAAATTTAAAATTTGAAATTTAAAATTGATTTAATTAAATTAAATTAAAATTAAATTCAAAATTTATTCATTCAAATCATTCAAACAATTTCAAAATTTAAAATTTAAAATTTAAAATTTAAAATTTAAAATTTAAAATTTAAAATTTAAAATTTAGAATTTAAAATTTAAAATTTAAAATTTAAAATTTAAAATTTAAAATTTAAAATTTAAAATTTAAAATTTAAAATTTAAAATTTAAAATTTAAAATTTAAGAATTTAAAATTTAAAATTTAAAATTTAAAATTCTAGAAATTTAAAATTTAAAATTTAAAATTTAAAATTTAAAATTTAAATTTAAAATTTAAGAATTTAATTTAAATTTAAAATTTAAAATTTGTTAAATTTAAAATTTAAAATTTACAAATTTAAAGATTTAAAATTTAAAATTTAAAATTTAAATTCCCAAAATTTAAAATTTAAAATTTAAAATTTCAAAATTTCAAATTAAATTTAAAATTTAAAATTTAAAATTTAAAATTTAAAATTTAAAATTTAAAATTTAAAATTTAAAATTTAAAATTTAAAATTTAAAATTTAAATTTAAAATTTAAAATTTAAAATTTCAAAATTTAAAATTTAAAATTTAAAATTTAAAATTTAAAATTTAAAATTTACAAAATTTAAAATTTAAATTTAAAATTTCTAAAATTTAAAATTTAAAATTTAATTTAGGAATTTAAAATTTAAAATTTGTTCTAAAATTTAAAATTTAAAATTTAAAATTTCAAAATTTAAAATTTAAAATTACAAATTTAAAATTTAAAATTTAAGAATTTAAAATTTAAAATTTAAAATTTAAAATTTAAATTTAAAATTTAAAATTTAAATTTAAAATTTAAAAATTTAAAATTTAAAATTTAAAATTTAAAATTTAAAATTTAAAATTTGTTTAAAATTTAAAATTTAAAATTTAAAATTTAAAATTTAAAATTTAAAATTTAAAATTTAAAATTTAAAATTTAAAATTTAAAATTTAAGAATTTAAAATTTAAATTAAAATTTAAAATTTAAAATTTAAAATTTAGAAATTTAAATTTAAAATTTAAATTAATTAAATTTAAGAATTTAAGAAATTTAAAATTTAAAATTTAAAATGAATTGTTAAAATTTCTAAAAATTTAAAATTTAGGTGGAAATTTAAAATTTAAAATTTAAAATTTAAAATTTAAAATTTAAAATTAAAATTTAAAATTTAAAAATTTAAAATTAAAATTTAAAATTTAAAATTTAAAATTTAAAATTTAAAATTTAAAATTTCCTAAAATTTAAAAATTAAAATTTAAAATTTAAAATTTAAAATTTAAAATTTAAAATTTAAAATTAAAATTTAAAATTTAAAATTTAAAATTTAAATTTAAAATTTAAAATTTAAAATTCTAAGAATTTCAGAAATTTCAAAAATTTAAAATTTCATTAAATTTAAAATTAATTTAAAATTTAAAATTTAAAATTAAAATTTAGAATTTCTAAAATTTAAAATTTAAAATTTAAAATTTAAAATTTAAAATTTAAAATTTAAAATTTAAAATTTAAAATTTAAAATTTAAAATTTAAAATTTAAAATTTAATTAAATTTAAAATTTAAAATTTAAAATTTAATTTAAAATTTCAAAATTTAAAATTTAAAATTTAGAAATTTAAAATTTAAAATTTAAATTTAAAATTTAAAATTTCAAAATTTAAAATTTGATTTAAAATTTAAAATTTAATTAATTTAAATTTAAAATTTAAAATTTAAAATTTAAATTTTAAATTTCAAAATTCAAAATTTAAATTTAAAATTTAAAATTTAAAATTTAATTTAATTCAAATTTAAAATTTAAAATTTACAAAATTTAAAATTTAAAATTTAAAATTTAAAATTCTAAAATTTAAATTAAAATTAAAATTTAAAGTTTAAAATTTAAGAATTTAAAATTTAAAATTTAAAATTTAAAATTTAAAATTTAAAATTTACAAAATTTAAAATTTAAAATTTAAAATTTAAAATTTAAAATTT